>PVIW01009340.1:0-52627 GCA_004026585.1 Noctilio leporinus
GGGGTAGGGGGGAGGGAGAGGTAGAGGCAAAGATGGGGAGCAGCTTAGACAAGAACCTAGTATAAAGGAACCATGGACATGGACAACAGGTGGGATTGACTTTGGGGGGAATGGGTGGGTGGGTGGGGGGACAGAGGGGAGCAAAAAGGGGATGGATGTAATACAACAACAATAAAATTAAAAAAAAAAAAAAAGATCTGCTCTCTTTAATAACTTTCAAATATATAATAACGTATCATTAACTGTTGTCACAATGCTGTACATTACACCTCCATAACTTACTTTAGAATTAGAAGTTTGTACTTTTTGACCACTTTCACCTATTTTGCTCACTTCAAGGCGGTTTTCTGCCTTGGGGAACCACCAATCTGTTCTGTTTTTTGTTTTTTTAGATTCCACATCAGTGAGATCATACGGCATTGCTCTTTCCATTAATTTTTTTCTTTTTTACAATATTTATTCATTCCTTACTATAAGCAATGATAAATTATTTACTTTTCTTCCCTACTCAACTTTCAACTACCACATCACATTACTACTCTCACTGTTTACCTTTGAATTGTTAAATGTCCTTTTATCTATGTCACATGATTTTTCAATTTTAAATTATATCTTTTGACCTAAGTAAGGAAATGTTAAAAATAAAAGAAATTTTAATTTTTCCCAGAAGTAAAATAAGCATTAGCACAGCTGGAGCAACTAATGATTGTTCAAGGGAGTAATAAAACATTAAGTTGGCTACCTCAAAAAATTGCATAAAAGATGTAAAAATAAAAATGTTTCTCCCCATAGCTTTTGAGAATACATTACTGTGACTTGTGAAATCAAAGAAGAGAAGTAGAGTAAAGAAAAATGGTCAGATGTTATGTACAGATAATTTTTACATTCCCTTCATAGATTGACAGTTCTAGTGCCTTTCCTATCTAGAACCTCCCATTTCACTAATTTATAAACAGTCAGCAGCCCTGGCTGGTGAGGCTCAGTGGATTGAGTTTCTCCTGCACATGGATGTTTCTTTCCCTCTCTTCCTCATCCCCTTCCCTCTCCGTAAAATAAATAAAATTTTTTTAATAAAAATTAAAAAATAACAGACAGTCAGCAAAAACAAAAAAGAGACCTGACCAGCGGGTCTCAGTTGGTTGGGCACCTCCCGTAAGTGAAAGGTCACTGGTTTAATTCCCAGTCAGGGTACATGCCTGGGTTGTGGGTTCAGTCCCCAGATGGGGAGCGCAAGAGGCAACCTGTCAATGTTTCTCTCTCTCATCAATGTTTCTCTCCCTTTTCTTCTCCCTCCCTTCCCCTCTCTCTAAAAATAACAAATAAAAAACTTAAAAGTAGTAAATACCTCTCCCTCTTCGGACGTTAGACAATTCCTCATTTTCCGCACCCTGTTTCTCCCGGTGAGGCGCTCCACTGTTGCTCCTGCCATCTTCTCCTCCACGCTTTACTTCACCTTTTCCTTCAACTGCTACCACCTGCATCTCCCCAATGTTGCCATTTCCAGGAGAAATTTGAACATCTTCAGGAAAACCAGAATTTTCCAAGGACTTAATGGGATCGCCATCCAAGAAACATTGAAATGGTCCACTGTTTGATGTAAAGCTATCTAAAGACTACAAATTTAAAACAACAGGTAGTTAGAGGATATAATCATAACTTGTATACACCACAACGGTTTTTTGGTAATAGATTACTGTTTCTATAAATTGTTTTTTTCATGTTATTATAAATACTATTTTTCTAAAAATTTCTTTAACTCATGTTCTGCTTCCTGTATGTAGGGGGAAAAAGTGGAATCAAAATGAATCATCCATAAGCAAAGAATTGAGATGTTCTTGAGTCATTCATTCATCCATGCAACATTTAAATGTGTACTTTTATCCTAGTTACTGTGTTAAACTTTAAGGATAAATATGAAAAAAGAATCTGTCTGCCAGAGGCTTCTAGTTTTAGCAAAGGAAAAAAGATTTTTTACCACAGTTTGACAAGCATTATAAAAAAGACGTACAAAGGGTACTATCGGAGCTCATAGGAGGGATGTCTAACTCATAATGGAGTTAGGTGGAGGCTTGGTTAGGACAGCCTTCCTGGAAGAAATAATGTGACCTAAAACTTCAAGAGCAGATGAACATAAGCCAACTCGAAGGTGTGGTAATGATGACAACACATATGAATAAAGTAGTAGTGGGATAATGATTTGAGAACTTCTGAAATTACAGAATCCATAGGGCTTGAAGACTGAACATGAGGAGTAAGTGAAAATAAAAGACTAGATGGTTTTGTGATACCAAGATAGAAAATATAAAAGATAAGAAGCAATGGTTGGTGTGGCTTAGGAAATGGGTTTGATTCCCAGTCAGGTCACATGCCTGGGTTGCGAGCCAGGCCCCAGTTAGGGGCATGCAAGAGGCAACCACACATTGATATTTTTCTCCCTCTCTCTAAAAAATAAATAAAATCTTAAAATAAAATGATGATGCGGAGCCCTGGCTGGTGTCTCAATGGAAAAGGTGCCGGCCTGCAAACCCAAAGGCCACTGGTTCGGTTCCCCAGTCAGAGCACATAACCAGGTTGCAAGCCAGGTCTCCAGTCAGGTCCGTAGCTGGAGGCAGGTGAAAGGCAACCATACATTGATGTCTCTCTCCCTCTCTGCCTCTCTCCCCTTCCCTCCCTCTAAAAATAATAAATAAAATATATTTCTTAAAAGGCTCAACTCTAACCCCTGGATCCTACTATCTTTAAAAAATAAATGATGATAAGGAGGTTTCTCAGGGGACAAAAAGAGAAAGTGATATAGTTATAAACATGAAAAAAGTTGAGATTCCTAGGCAAGGTGTCTAATAGGGCTGTTAGAATTTGGAAGAGAGATATAGGTTGGAGATGTTGAGTCATTAGCATGTGAATGATGGTTGAAACCAAGGTAGTAATAATTAGGGATACATACCAAATTTAAGGAGTCAACAAGAGAAAGGCTAAGAGGTTACAAAAGAAACCCTTAAAAATAGTGTAATGGGACCCTAGCTGGTGGCACAGTGGATAAAGTGTCAGCCTGCAAATCCAAAGGTCGCTGGTTTGATTCCCAGCCAGGTCTGTAGCTGGAGGCAGGTGAAGGGCAACCACACATTGATGTTTCTCTCCCTTCCCCTCTCTCTGAAAATAATAAATAAATCTTTAAAATTTAAAAAAAAAAAATACCAATGTTAAAACATTTTTTTTTCAAATGTTTAAACATATTTATTTATTTATTTTAATTTTATTTATTATTTTCAGAGAGGGAAGGGATAGAGGCACAGAGGGAGAGAGACATCAACGTGTGGTTGTCTTTCACCTGCCTCCAGCTATGGACCTGGCTGGAGGCCTGACTTGCATCCTGGTTATGTGCCCTGGCTGGGAATCGAACCAGCAAACTTTAGGTTCGAAGGCTGGTGCCTTATCCACTGTGCCACCAGCCAAGTCTGTTTAAACATTTTAAAGGTATGTTTTCAAAGTGATGAACAGCATGTACATCTGGTATTAACAAAAGTTCTGTATCAAATTCTGATATACCACCTTGAAAACTTACCAATTAAAAAAACATGAGGCCCTGGCTAGTGGCTCAGTGGATAAGGTGCCAGCCTGCGAACCCAAAAGTCGCAGGTTCGATTCCCCAGCCAGGGCACATAATGAGGTTGCAAACCAGGTCTTCAGCCAGGTCCATAGCTGGAGACGGGTGAAAAAGGCAACTATACATTGATTTCTGTCTCTCTCTGTCTCTCTGCCTCTCTCCTTTCCCCACTCTCTAAAATATTTAAAAAAAAAAACAAAAACATGAAAATTTTACCTCTTCTTGTCCAAGTTGCTCCATAGAATCACAGTAAACTTCACTATCTGAATCACTTGTCAAGTGCTGAATTCCTGAAACATCTTCAACATGATCATCATTTGTATCTAAATATGAATAAATGCCCAGGTAGAATGGTTATTCTCTAATTAAAGAAAAAATGCATTTATTCTGTTTTCAGAATGTAGTTATATATTTTTTCATACTGGGAGACTAATTTACCAGGCCATACCTTTTTTTTTTTTTTAACTCATCAAAACTTTAAATTTAATTGGTAATTTTTATTTGAAAAGATATTAAAGTATTTCAGCATGAAACTATTCAAAGACACTGGCCAGATCAAACCTTACAGAACTCAATAACCTTTGAAAGAATACTGAATAGCAGCCAGGAAGTCTAAATTTGGAGGCAACTATTACAAGTTTGGTTGTAACACTGAGAAATGATATTTCTTGCTTTCTTGGCCAAATTGTAATAATATTAATAATTCACCATACATATATATTACATGCTTGCCCCTAGAGCCCTAAGCTATTCAAAGTAGTAAATTTATCTTGCTGATTGGAGAGGTATCATATAATCAGAGGTTTAAATTTAAAAATCAGATATAAAAGTAAATATTTCAAAACTTTATTTTAAAATACCATGTTAGAACAATTTAAAAATCTTGTTAAAAACATAAATGCCCTGGCCCTAATTGTCTTTCAAAGCTAAAAACTTCTATGAAATGAATAAATCCTTAGATACTAATGAAGAAGACATTTTAAACTCCACAGAGCTGCTACTCATCTGAAATTAAAAGAATATCTTATTCATAGGAAAGAGGTTGGACAAATAATTATTCTGGGAGAATACCTTGGTGAACGCAGACAGTTTTTCCAGGTTGCTCCAAGATTTGCTCTACAGGTTTGACTTCCTCGGGGCTTCTGCTACTCAGGGAGGAGCTGGCATGGATAGCATTCTGCACATCCTGAGCCGAGATGTCTTTATCATTGCCCTTATTGCCAGTGACTTCCAAACTTGCATGCTCTGTAGACTTCATCATTTTATTATCTTTTACGTGAAAATGGAGATTCATAAAAGTTCATATTAGATCAATCCCTGTATACGTTCTAATATCAAGTAGTCATTTCTCCAACCTACCACAATCTCTTTGAAGGGTTTCCTACTTGGATCAGAGATGGGGTACTCCTCCTAGAAAAGGGGTGTTTTATATGCTGAGAACTTATACAAACTGTGTTGGTTTCAAAACTGCTTCAGTTCCCTTTGAATTTTCTACACTTTCCTTTAAGACATAATCTTTTAAGGTCTTCATCCTCACTCAGCATAGGCAGATTGTTCTATGAGACCCAGCAGGACAAAGAGGTACATACAGCCAGTAAAAAAGTCCTTCAAAGAAGGTATTGTCATACTTTAATGAAACGGGAAGGCAAAAGTAGGTTGTGCAATTTGTCTTAGTGTCTTTCTGCTTCCCATTTCTAATACAGTCTTCCAGTGTCCATCAGTGGATGAACGGATGAAACAACTAGGGAACATTTCCACAATGGACTACTACTCAGCAGTAGAAAAGAAAACTTTATCTTTTGCATCAGCATGGATGGACCAGGAGAACATTATGCTAACTGAAATAAACCAATCAGGAAAATACAAATACTATATGAAATTACTCACGTGTGGAATCTAATGAACAAACTACACTAACAAGCAAAACAGAGACAGACTCATAGATAAGAGAGTAGGCTGACAGCTCTGGGGAGGGAGGTTAGGGGGTAAAGAGATTGAACAGAAAGGAAAAAGGACTCATGGACAGGGACAACAGTATGGTGATAGTAGGGGAAGGGGGATATAAGGTAAATAAATGATAATGGAAAAGAATACAATTTTAAAAAGTTTTTTAAATAAAACAATCTTCCCAAGAATCACTGGTATGCAAACTAATAAGGACCCCCTAATGCAGGGCCCCATGATTCCAATATTCCCTCTTCATCAAAACTTTTGCCTATATCCTATTCTCTGGATTCCACTCTATTCTTGACAAGTGTTTGGCTGTCTTCTGTTCTTGGTAACATATGTATATTCATATTGGAATTAATACAGTAAATGCATATGCTTCTAATGCAGCATTTTAGGCACTACATTTGGAATGTAATTTTTGTTAGCCTTCAGTGGACACACATTCCACCTATAAAGAAGGATGGCTGTCCCTAAGTCCATAGGCCTTTTGGTCCACAAGAAACCTGTGAGTAAACAGCCCACATCATCCCACTCCGATACAATGCCAAATCAGCCCAAACCTTTCCATATCCTCTTATCTTAATTAATTGTAAAATTATCCTATCATCCAAAGATTACCATTATCACTTTGTTCCGCTCCTTTCACTTCTTCTTGGGCTGCTTCTTCCTCAGACTCAGCTCCACTGTCACTGCTTTCAGCTTTACCATTAACAGCTTTGGCATTTGGAGGAGAAGTCAGAACATTACCAAGATCTAAAATAGGAAAATGACCATTTAATTTCTAATTATATGATATGCAATAATGCTGTGATTTACAAGTAACTAATAGAATAATTTCAAAGTAAATATTCTGATATATAATTACAGTATCCTTTTTTTTTTTTTTTTTTACTATAAATAAAATAATAAAGCAACCTTAAAACCTCTCTGAAAAGGCAGAGGATAAATTATTTTTAAGTTAACATCAATCAAAATAGTAAACCTACAGATGCATGGTCTTTACACATGGAAAATTAAGATAGTTGCTATACGTGAGCATACTGAAAACATAAGTATATTATTTTGGGCCTTAACAACATTAAATTCTTCCTTTTCATTTTATTATCTTTAGGACTTCAGGTGCACAACATATTTTTTTCTTTTGCACAATTCATTATATCTTTATAAACATTTTTGAAAAAAGTATCAGTTAATGAGATCAATCTTATAAAAAGGCAAATTTTAACCAATGTCACTCTAACACATTTAATATAAATAAAAAGTCAAATTGTCCTACTGCCCAACATCACATCTTGACAGTACACGCAAGAGCTTCTCAAATGTTAATATATGTACTAATCATTTGCAATCTAGTTAAAATGCAGATTCAGGCTCTAGCTGGTGGCTCAGGGGATAAGGGCTAGGCTGCAAACCCAAAGGTCACTGGTTTGTATATTGGGTGTTTATCACCCAAAATCAAGTCTCTTTCCATCATCATTTATCCTCCCTCTTTATCCTCTTCTAACCTTTCCCCATGCCCCTTTCCCTCTGGTAATCATCATACTGTTGTCTGTGTCTGTACGTTGTTGTAATTGGTGTTTTTTTGTTTTGTTTTGTTTTTTTTGCTTTAATCTCTTTACATTTCTCACCCAGTCCCAATCTTCTGCCCCTCTAACAGCTGACAGTCTCTTCTCTGTATCTATGAATCTGTTTCTCTTTTGTTCATTTATTTTATTAATTTAGATTCCACAGACCAGAGAAGTCATATGGTACTTGAAATAAGTACCACTTAGCATAATACTGTCAAGGATTTATTTCACTTAGCATAATACTCTCAAGGACTATGCATACTGTCACAAAAGGTAAGATTTCCTTATTTATTATAGCCAAGTAGTATTCCATTGTGTCAATGTATCACAGCCCTTTTTATCCACTTAAATACTGTTGACCACTTGGGCTCCTTCCAATTCTTGGCTTAAAAATAATACTGCAACCCTGGCTGGTAGCACTGTGGATATGGTGCTGGCCTGCGAACCCAAAGGTCACTGGTTCGATTCCCCAGCCAGGGTACGTAACCAGGTTGCAAACCAGATCTCCAGCCAGGTCCGTAGCTGGAGGCAGGTGAAAGGCAACCATACATTGATGTCTCTCTCCCTCTCTGCCTTCCTCCCTTCCCCTCTTTCTAAAAATAATGAAATAAAATCTTTTTAAAAATAAAAGATTTAAAAAAAATAATGCTGCAATGAACATCGGGGTGCTGATAAACTTTTGAATCAGTGTTTTTGTTTTTTTCTGATATATTTCCAGAAGTAAAATTGCTGGATCCGGATCTATATTCTCATTTTTCCTTTTTAGTATTAAAGCAGAAGATACTACCATGATATAACAAAAGTACAGCTTTACCCATAAACCCTTAATACAATTATATATTAAATGCTATTTTTATTTAAGTAAGGCGCCTCTACTTGTTCTAAAATATGGGATGTGCTACCCCACTAAAAAAAGCAAATACAGGGACTTATATTTTGTCCTATCTAGAGCTGGTTTAAATTCAAGTGAAGCCATCAATTTCCTTACCAGTCGGAACTGTTTTGATATGTTGCTTCAATTTTAAGACTAATGTTTAACAAACCAAAAAAAGGGATGTTTGGGGTGGGGAATGTGTTCAGACAACTTTTAAGTTGAGACTAGAACTCCCTCCTGAGCACTAATGTTAAATGTCAGTAGCACAGGCTTAGACAGGCAAAACCTTTCTAAAGATAAGAAAGTAACAAATAGCTGTGATTTATACTCATTAACCTGTGGTATTTTGTTTTGTTTTGAATCTCTTTTTTAAGTCCTACTCCTATGTCATCAAATATACCTAAAATTATAACAACTCTGCTAAACTATAATGGTTCAAAGGTCTGAAACCCTTCCTTGCTTTGGTGCATGTTTGGTTAAAAGAAATCAATATTTTATTCCATGGGAAGTTTTATATCAGAGCTCACAAACAAATCATTTTTTAAATGATAAAAGATTTTGAAGGACAGTGCTGATTAAAAATATTCAATCCAAAACAAACAAACAAACATGCAATCCTAACACTACGAAACATATTCTCTATGAAAACAAATTATTTAATCATAAAACCAGACTTTTAAACCAGATTCCGAAAAGTTTAAACAAAATTTAAATTTACGGTTTATTTAATCCCATTCTTCTTTCTAAACAGTCCACTATGGAATTTTCTCTTGTAAGCAATTAGCTCCAAACCCCAAAATCCTTTCTCTAGCAACTGCTGCTAAAATACTGGAACTTTACATGCCATATCCAAAAAAATATGTGCAGATGAAATGCTTCTCACTTCATCCTTATTATGTGCAGTCGCTGGAAGTCTTATTTTTCCTTTGGACATGAATTCAGGATCAATTCAATACACCTATGGTGAACATGGGGCCAATTGTGAGCATAGCTGCAACCACATCTTCATGGGTATCAAAGTGCACATCAGCTGCTCCAGTGGCCTTCCTACTAGGACTGTATTCCCTAGTGATTATAATAGGCTCTAGTGGAGCAAAGAAGTTTGTTTATTTGGGGCACTGGCTTGGAAAGGCAATTTTCTCATGTGGAGCTTTTCTGACATCTTAGGCAATTCTATTTCATTTTCAAAAGCTGTCATGTGTTGAAAACCCTTATTTACTTCCTACTCTGACTTCATTTCAGTTAAGGCATCACTCTTTCATTTTCCATCTCTACTTAAGAGGAAGTGAATTCCATTCTCACCATTTGCAGATTTTGTAGTCTCTAAAAAAGCTAAGCACACCTTCTACAGTATATGGTAACCCATAAGCACAGATCAGATAATCAGCCACCTCCTCTTTTAACTTGCATGGAGCCAATTCAGACTCAAGGGAGAGGTGGAAGATCTTCCACAGAAACTGAAACACCCACTATTCACAGCCATTTTTGCCAAAATTAAGTTTCAGGGAATCCCCCAAATCCATTCATCAAATGGATGAATGTCTGAAACTACTAGGTAGCAGCAAAAAACAGCATCACGATAGACCTGTGCTGTGAGCTGTAGAAAGCACAGAGAATTACTAATGAGTGTAACTCCATATCCAAAAACCACAGACTAAAGGATATAATCTACACAATTATGACAACAGAAACAGAAAAGCATTTGACAAAATCCACCACTCTTTCATGATAATAATGCTGAAGAAATTTAGAATGCAACAGAATTTCCTCAATCTAATCAAAGGAATGAATAAAACTCACAACTAGCATCCATACTGAATGTAAAAAGACTAAATTTTGTGCTCCCAAAATAAGAAAAAAGATACCTGCTTTTGCCACTTCTATTTACTATTGTACGAGAAGTTCTAGCCAGGGCAGTTAGGCAAGAAAAAAAATAAAAAGCATTCAGTTTGGAAAGAAACAGGTAAAATAACCCTTTTCTGCAGATGACATGCTTTTCTATATAGAAAATCCTTAGAAATCTACAAAAACTAATAGAAGTAATAAATAATTTGGTGATGTTGTAGGATATAAGGTCAATACATAAAAGTCCATCTTATTTCTATAAACAATAAACAATCCAAAAATAAAATTAAAAAACAATTCAAATTACAAAAGCCCCCAAAAGAATAAAATTAAGAGCACATTAGACCAAAAAAGGTTTAATAATTTTACGCTGAAAATGACAAAACAGTGCTGCAAGAAATTAAAAGATCTAAATAAATGAACTGGAAGGCAATATTGTTGAAATGACAATACTTCCCCAAATGATCTATAATCCCAGCCAGCACTTTTGGCAAGAATTGGCAAAATGATTCTAGAATTCATATGGAAATGCAAGGAATCAAGAATAGTCAAAACAATCTTGAAAAACACGTTGGACAGCTTATACTTCCTAATTTCAAAAATTACTACATATGTATATTCTGAAAAACCCCATGTGAAAAAGATATATATATATATTCCATTGGGCCTAAATGGCTATTTTGAACAAAATGCTTTGTGAAAAAGGGAGTAAACATTGCAAAATATCCTGAAATGTGGAAATAACTTACAAAATTGCAAACTCCTATCAAACGCCCATATCCTCTGATCCAGTAATTACACTTTTAATATGACTTACTTCCACATATTAAAATGACATTTGTACATGATCAATTTCAGCAGCATTTGTGTAAGATCAGAAGAGGAAACAATGTAAATGTACATTAGAATGGTACAGATTAAATACATTGTGCTATATGTCCATGTCCCTTACAACCCCTAGATTCAGATATAATTAAAAATCCAGAATATTTTAATTTTGCAAGGTCATACAGTATATATACTGTATATTATGTAACACCAACAGTTTAGGCAGCTCTCACTTAAAAAATAAATAACACTTTTTTGCAAAACAGACAAATAGAAGGGATGAAGACTTAAAATAGCTTCATGTCATTTTAGGTCAGGGTTTGCCCCTAAATTAGTTTGTGTCAGGACAAATTTTATTGCCAAATGAGTTTTTTTAAAAAAAAAGAAAACAACTTTGGTCTATAAGATGCTTTTGAATTTTTTAATGATAGCTAAGGAGTTGTGAACCTGAATCTTTATTATTATTGTTCACTCTTTCTTGTTTTTATAATTGGTTCTTTAAATATCTACCTCTGGCCAGTAGGCTGGACACTACTAAAGCAAGTCTAGATTTATGCCCTTTTGTGTCCTATAAGCATGCTTCATACTTTAGAAATACAATATTCTTTCTCAATTGAATAAGCACAAATAAGGAAGAGTATCTGATAACATTTGACTCCTCTAGGCAAATCAGATATAGAAGGTACGGTACAGAATTAAGCCTAGTAAGCAGTCACTGTAAGTCACAGCAGACACAAACTGCAGACATTATGACAGGATGATTACTGTTCAGAAACATTGAAATTTCTATCAATTAGTAAAAGATGTCTTGAAAATAGGGATGACAGAAACAAAGGGGGACACCAAATAAAGCATATATAATTTTCATTTAAAATGACTCTCATGAGTTCATTTCACTCTGCTTTCTAAATTTATTTATTTATTTAAATATTTTATTTATTATTTTTAGAGAGAAGAGAAGGGAGAGAGGCAAAGAAGGAGAGACATCAATGTATGGTTGCCTTTCACCTGCCTCCAGTTACAGACCTGGCTGGAGACCTGGTTATGTGCCCTGGCTGGGAATTGAACCAGCAACCTTTGGGTCTAAAAAATTTAAAGAATAAAAGTTTAAAGTTAATACCAGAAAATGTGTATATTATTCAATTCCTGTGAGTATGTAAAAGATAAAGTTTTCAATTTTTTACAGAGAATACAAACAGAATTCTGTAATTTTTAAAAAAGATTTCATTATTTTTGAGGGAAGGGCAGGGAGGGAGGAAGAACAGGAAAGAAACATCACTGTATGGTTGCCTTTCACCCGCCTCCAGCCACAACCCAGGCTGGAGATCCGGCCTGCAACCTGGCCATCTGCCCTGGCTGGGAATCAAACCAGCGACTCCTAGGTTTGCAGGCTAGCACCTACCCACTGAGCCACCAGCCAGGGCTCACAAACAGAATTCTAAAATGGAAAAAGAAACTAAGTGAATTCACTAATGTTTTGTTTTCACTTGCTAAGTTACAGTTAAACCATACTGGAAACATAGCACTTTAAAACTTAGCTAGAGCCCTGGCAGGGTGACTCAGTTAGTTGGAGCATCATCATGTACACTGAAAGGTTACAGGTTCAATTCCCATTCAGGGCATGTACCAAGGTTGTGGGTTATATCCCAGATTGGGGTGCATATGGGAGGCAACTGTTCAATGTTACTCTATCATAACGATGTTTCTCTTTCTATCTCTCCCTTCCTCTCTCTCTAAAAATCAGTAAACGTACCCAGGTAAAGGATTTAAAAAACAATAATAATATTAGCTAGAAAATAATTTCAGCCATGATACTGCTAATAAAAATTCAAAAGCAAAATAGAAAGTATAATCCATCAAGATAAAACTATAAATTCTGTTACAAGTTTATACATACTAAGTGAACCACCTTTCATGTTTTAATAACTTAAGAGTTAAAACTTAATTAAGGCCCTGGCTTGGTAGCTCAGTCGGTTAGAGCACCATCCCAATATGCTAAGGTTGTGAGTTTGACCCCAGTCATGGCACAAGTGGGAATCAACCAATGAATGCATACATTAAGTGAAACAACAAAGCCAGTGTGTGTGTGTGTGTTTGTGTGTGTGTGTGTGTGTGTCTCTCTCTCTCTCTTCCTCTCTCCCCCTTCCTATAAAACTTAAGGGTTTATAATATTTTAGAACTTTACACAATGTATTTGCCTGACTTGAAAACTCTTGAGTGACGAGCTTTTAAGTGACATAAATTTGTGCACAATTCTTTGGTAAAATTTTAAACAAAATTGTACATGGATTTAGTTATTCCTACCTTCTAAGTATTTAGAAATTTTCTCCAGTCGGACTGGCATGTGAGAGTAAAAACAAAGAAAAAATTAAGACATATAACTATTAATGCATATATAATGTATCAGTTGCTGAGTTAAAAATAAGGTAAAATAGTCCAACCTGAAGTTAAATCACAACTTTTGCCACTCTTTTTGTCCTCCACGATTTCATAAAATGGTCCTATGACATGTAGTAATTCTTCAACTTTCTCAGTCATTGGCATAGTTTCAAGAATCTGTAATGAATAAACAAATATTGTGAAATCACACACTATTAATCTAATCTTTAATATTTACAATTTATGCATCGATAAACAAGATATGAAGTTTCTTTATAGACTCCCAAGTATCTATATTAATTACATACTTAACATACATATATAACCTCCTAGAAAAGTTCCTAGCACATAAAAGACTTAAAAGTGTTCCCATTTTGGCCCTGGCTGGTGGCTCAATGGATAGATGTCAACCTACAAACCCAAAGGTCGCTGGTTCAATTCCCAGCTAGGGCACATACCCAGGTTGCAAGCCAGGTCTCCAGTCATGTCAGTAGCTGGAGGCAGGTGAAAGGCAACCATACATTGATTGATGCTTCTCTCCCTCACTCCCTTCCCCTCTCTCTGGAAATAATAAATAAAATCTTTAAAATAAATAAATAGTGTTCCCATTTTGAAGACTTTTCCACATAAGTTTCATATAAAATTTTAAACAATGATCTATAAATTGTGCATTAAAAACTAAGAGCTCTATATAAAGGAACCATGGACATGGACAACAGGTGGGATTGACTTTGGGGGGAATGGGTGGGTGGGTGGGGGGACAGAGGGGAGCAAAAAGGGGATGGATGTAATACAACAACAATAAAATTAAAAAAAAAAAACAAAAAAAAAACTAAGAGCTCTAGGCCCTGGCCAACTAGTTCATCTGGTTTGAGTATCTTCCTGATATGACAAGGTTGCAAGTTTGATCTCCAGTCAGGGCACATAAAAGAATCAACCAATGATTGCATAAATAAGCGGAACAACAAGTCAACCTCTCTCTCTCTCTCTCTCTCTCTCTCTCTCTCTCTCTCTCTCTCATCAAATCAATAAAGGAAAATTAAAATAAAAAGAAAAACCTAAGGGCACTAATATTAAATAAAATAGAAAAATTGGGGGGTTAGTATAAAATTGTCCTTATCTTTGGTATTGTTTCTAAAATTAGGAAATAACCACTTTCGGACACCTTTATAACTGTGGCCCAATTTATAATCATCAAACCTAAAGAGCAAGGTATATTAACTGAAAAGGGGTCAAATAAATAGCTGATTACATGAGTCATCAGTTGGTGACTCATGTAATGCAATATGCCAAACAGAAGCCGTAAAGTGCTTCCTGTAAGCGAAAAGGTATGTATGTACAAGGGAAAAACACCGTATATGTAGGTTTCTCTACCATCCACAGTTTTAGGTATTAATTGGGGTCTTGAAATGTACACTGATCTCTTATTTTTTTTTTTTTTTTAAGATTTTATTTATTATTTCCAGAAAGGAAGAGGAAAAGAGAGAAGCAGAGAGGGAGAGAAACATCGGTGTATGGTTGCCTTTCACTTGCCTCTGGCCATGGACCTGGCTTGCAACCTGGTTATGTGCCCTGGCTGGGGAATCGAACCTGCAACCTTTGGGTTCGCAGGTCGGCACCTTATCCACTGTGCTACCAGCCAGGGCTGATCTCTCTTTAAACCCAATAGACATAATGCACATTATGCAAGTACTGGCCGATTTTCTGGAAACCCCCTTCAGATACCCTATAAAATTGTACAGAATTGAATATTTCCTTTTGATTAAAAATCAAAATAAACTATGTATAGAAACATGGATTATTCACCCCAAACCACATTACTCTGTCCTTCAAAACTTAAGTCCTATTAAATTATTTTAAAATGACTTTTTTTGACAGGAAAGGAAGGGTTTATTAGGGAGCAAGGGGGAGGGAAAAAGGGAAGAGAGAAAGGTGGTGGGAAAGGGAAGTGCTGACCCTGAAGTCACAGCTACTGGAGATCGAACTCTAAAATAATTTTTTATTCCTGCAACTTTTGCGGTGATAATTCATTGAACAGTTTATAAATTATGAAAAGCAATTTTCTATAAAACATTCTATATTATTTAGATAATAAGGTTCCTTAAAAACTTAAATGGAAAGTCATGGAATGAGATGTATACTGAAACAGTAATTCTAAAGAGCAATAGTATGGTGATTTGTGAACTATATTTAAATCATAATTCAATGACTGCTTCAGTTAGTAAACTGTTATTTTAATAAGTCTCAAATTCAGTTACAAACTCTTTGGTATAATGTACTACCCTCACATGATTATTTGGAAGGATGTAATTTTATCTATTTATGTCCACAAAGCTAAACTCTGAAAATAACTGAAAACAATTTTTTAGATTGACCTATAAGTTTCCTATAAAATTTACTATATTTACAGTATGAAGTGAAAATTTTAAAGTCTCATTAAAAATACTTAGTGTATTCTTTTATGTATGTATTTATTTGAGAGAGAGAAAGAAAGAAACAATCAACTTGGTTGCTTCTTGTATGTGCTCTGACCAGAGTATGGGGACAATGGTCTTACCAACTGAGCTATCAGGCCAAGAGTTGGTGCCTTCTTTTAATTAGAGAAGTAGTTACAGAAATCTATAGGCCCAGTGTAAACACTTTAAGACAGCTAAAAAGGTAGCACTATAGCTTTAATCTTTTTTGAGGAAAAAAAAGTGGAATACATTGTTTCACCTCCCCCCATTTCCATCTAAACTGCGGTTATATGATGTATTAATAGAACTCAATAGAAAAATGAGTATTACTTAGTATGTCAATTCAGCTTTACATCAGAAGTATGTGCCCTAAATATAATGATATTTAAGGTAAAGAAAAAGGAATAGTTATCAAACCAAAAAGGCTTTAGATTCTCTTTCTTCCACTGCTGTGAAAGGCTTCTTTGTTGTTGTGTTACTGATATAGCGAACAGCCAAAAGAGCCAAACTCTGCCCTGTTACAAAGTCCACTAAAAAAAATTGTGAAAATGTGACAAAGGGCACAACTTTGAGCAGGGTAAATGTGACTAAACAAAACCAAACAAAAACTACTTTGAATTTACCAAATAGAAATTACTACACAGATTAATACTGTCAAACCACCTGGCAAGCAACAACAACACAAAACCTATTCTTTTTACAGATTTTATGTTCAAAGATAATTTACTTAAGATTATAAACACAACTATATTTCACATCTTCTGATCTGTCTCCAACATAAAAATGGTCATTTATAAAATGGCACTAAATCCATCTTTTACATCTACAAATTCTTCATTAATTTGCTCCTCTAAGCAACGTCCTGAATGGACTTAAAAGAACTAGTTAATAAGGGATGCACTTTTTAGTGGTTGCCAGAGAAACTAAAAGCATCCTTATTCTACTTCTAAAGGATCTTTGCATTGACAGAAAAGTGCTTGTTACTGAGGAACAGTGATGGTAATATTTCAATTTATGAGTCAAAAAGTGTACAGGACCTATATTGGGCAGTCCTACATAAAAAAATTTTCAAGGCCCTGGCTGGTAGCACAGTGGATAAGGTGCTGGCCTGCGAACCCAAAGGTCGCAGGTTCGATTCCCCAGCCAGGGCACATAACAAGGTTGCAAACCAGGTCTCCAGCCAGGTCTGTAGCTGGAGGCAGGTGAAAGGCAACCATACATCGATGTCTCTCTCCCTCTCTCCTTTCCCCTCTTTCTAGAAATAATGAAATAAAATATTTAAAAAAAAAAAAAAAAAAAAAGGTTTTTCAAAAGCCCTGGCTGGTGGTACATACAGTGGATAAGGCACCAGCCTGTGAACCCATAGGTCACTGGTTCAATCCCCAACCAGGGCACACAACCAGGTTGCCAGCCAGGTCTCCAGCCAGGTCTATAGCTGGAGGCAGGTGAAAAGCAATCATACATTGATGTTTCTCTCCCTCTTTGTCCCTCTCCCTTCCCCCCTCTCTAAAAATAATAAATAAAATCTTTAAAAAACACTTCAAGACAGAAAAGCTTTCAAGACAGTCCAGGTACTTCTCAGATTTTTGAGTAAGAGATGCCAATATATTGAAACTCTTACACATTTATACACTTTTTGCAAAAGTGAACTTACACAGAAAGGGAGGGAAGAGAAAAAGCCCAAAAGAACAAAATATCATGTCATCCCAATGTGATATAAGGAAAAAACACTTACCTTAAGATGAACTTTGATGAGACAGATAAAGCCCTAATAAATTCAATAATCTAGATTCTATCTTGTAACATATTATGATCTCCTTGTTCCTTAAAATAAAGCAATTAATTTGCCTTTTAACAAAATTAAATTACAATGGCTCTAAGTATTTTTATCTTCTGTGAATTATTTTCCCTACCGTTTTCATTTCTTCAACATATGCAATCATAGCTTCCTCTTTGGTCATATCACCCAATGAACTCCAAGCATCCCTAGAAATGAAAATATCCATGTAACAACAAACAGACACCTATTTTCTTTAAAAAATACTTTCTATTTTTCAAGATGTACAACATATTAGTGTACAGCCTAGTAATTATACATTTATATAACTTATAAAGTGATCATCCCAATAAATCTAGTACCCATCTCACACCATCACATTAGTGACTATATTCCCTATTCTGTACCATACATCCCCAGAACTATTTTATAATTACCAATTTAAAAGACATCTGATTTTTGCCCTAGCCAGTGTGGCTCAGTTGGTTGGAGGGTCTTTCTGTAAGTGGAAGGTTTCATGTTGGAGTCTCCATTAGGAGGGCACATGCCTGGGTTGCGGCTGATCATGCTATCTCCTGTCCTGGTGTGCAGAAGGTTATCAATCTACGTTCCTTCTCACATCAATGTTTCTCCCTCTGTCTTTCTCTCTCTGTCTCCTCCTTCTTCTCTCTCTTTCCTACCCTTCTCTTCCCTTTTCTTTCTCTCTAAAAGAAATGAACAGCCTTGGCTGGTGTGGCTCAGTGGGTTGAACACAGGCCTATAAACTGAAAGGTTGCTGGTTTGATTTCCATTCAGGGTACATGCCTGGGTTGCAGGCCAACTCCAGGGCTGCGGGTGTGAGGGACACAACTGGTCAATGTTTCTCTCACACACTGATGTTTGTCTTCCTCTTTCTCCCTTCCTTTCCCTTCTTTCTAAAAAGCAATAATAAAATTTTTAAAAGCAATGAAGAAATGTCCTTGGGTAAGGATTAATAAAATAAATAAAAGGCCCTGGCTGGTGGTTCAGTGGATACCAATGCAAACCTGCAAACCCAAAGGTCGCTGGTTCAATTCCCAGCCAGGGCAACATAACCAGGTTGCAAGCCAGGTCTCCAGCCAGGTCTGTGGCTGGAGGCAGGTGAAAGGCAACCATACAGGACGTGTCTCTCTCCCTCCCTGCCTCTTTCCTTCCCCTTCTCTCTAAAAATAATAAATAAATAAAACTTTTGCCTAAAATAAAAACTCCTTTTTATAATTTTTTCCAGAAGCAGTTAACTCCACCAAAGGTCTGTTCTGATGGAAAATGATGAATAAATAAATTTTCTTAAAGCAGATTAAATAACATGTTGCTATTTTACTTGGCCTATTATTTTGTGAGTATTCCTGAAGCTCTCATAAAAAATTAGATAACTCCTGGCTGGTAGCACAGTAGATAAGGCACCAGTCTGTGAACCCAAAGGTTGCCGGTTCGATTCCCCAGCCAGGGCACATAACCAGGTTGCAAACCAGGTCTCCAGTCAGGTCTGTGGCTGGAGGCAGGTGAAACACAACCATACATTGATGTCTCTCTCCCTCTCTGCCTCTCTCCCTTCCCCTCTTTCTAAAAATAATGAAATAAAATCTTTAAAAAAAATAGATAAAAAAGCCTCAAAGGGATTTAAGGACTTCCAATTCAGAGAGAAAATTTAGCCATCAAAATGTGAGGCTCTGAAGACATGTATCACCAATTAGCATACTTTGTTCATTATAAACAGGCCAGTTAGACGTTTTGTTAAACATTTGTAAAGTCCTCCAGAGTATTTAAAACATCAAATATTAGTCAGTTAGAAAAAATGGAGAAAGTATCTCTGGATATTTTATGATTCTTTTAAGTATATTAAAAATAAAATTTTTACCCTAGCTGGTGTGGCTCAGTGGATTGAGCACCAGCTTGCAAACCAAGGGGTCACTGGTTCAGTTCCCAGTTAGGGCTGGTGCCTGGGTTGCAGGCCAGGTCCCTTGTTGCTCCATACATTGCTGTTTTTATCCCTCTTTTTCTCTCCCTTTCCCTCTATCTAAAAATAAATATATTAAAAAAAAGGTAAGACTAAATGAAAACACTTTATTATCTCTGATGCACCTACCCCTTTTGGTTTTAGTGCTTTCTTTTCTTCCATAAGATTTTCCTATTTGTGTGAAATTGGGTTAAGAGCACAAGGAGGATAAAAATTAAATTTTATGTCTAGAACACTTTATATACAGGATAATAAATAAATAAATAAATAATCATTGTAGTAAAATTCCTTCATAGTTTTCTATATAGAAGTACCATTTATATCTTCCAATAGGATCCCAGAATCCAGGTCTTGATAGTTTACAAGGTCCTTCAGTTGCCTGCTTATAGAAGCTATAGAACTTGAGCATCATTTCATTTGTTGGCTGGAATGAACCTGTTGGAAACATACATTAAATAAAGATGACTTGGAGAATACAATTGATGCTCTAAGGTTGCAAAGTTGCTGAGTTATACAAATTGTGATTTTTAATATTTCATTAATAGTTCAGATTATTATTTCTATTCTATAGAAACAAGTTATGGCTCTGTTAGTTGCTCTACTCTTTCAATTAAAAAAAACCTGATTTTACATTTTAATAACAATGCCTAACACAGTTCAATAAAAAAAGAATAAATAAACATGCCATAGGTATAACCAAAATAACTGGCAAATGTCATTTAACAACACAAATACATCAAAATATACAATAACTATATTCTGCAACTGCAATAATGTTTGTTTGTTTGTTTTTTGGTTTTTTTAAAGATTTTATTTATTTATTTATAGAGAGAGGGGAAGAGAGGGAGAAAGAGACAGACACATCAATGTGTGGTTGCCTCTCATGTGCCCCCAACAGGGATCTAGCCCACAACCCAGAAATGTGCCCTGATGGGGAATGGAATTAGCAACCCTGTGGTTCGCAGGCTGGTTCTCATATCTAATGAGCCATACCAGCCAAGGCTAAATAAGGTATTTTTACTCAAAGATTGTAACAAACCAGTATGACTACCATAAATGAAAAAGTTAAATGTATACTCTGCGTAATAAAATTGCAACAGTAAGAAATTCAATTCAAAAAAAGAAAAGAAAGAAATTCAATTCCTTTTGGATGAATTTCAAGTTTTCAGTGGCTAAGGAACTTTGGCTACAGCCAAAGATCAGTCTTCATATATATTTCGGCATATCTATAACTTACCTCTTTATGTTTAAATTTTTTAATTGTATAATAAAGCCCATTTGACCAATATTTAAAAGCATGGAAGAAAAAGGAATGTAAATATTTTATAGTAAGTACTTGGTTGAATAAATATGAGACCCTTATAGCATAAGATAATTTATAACTACAGCCCTTAAAAATTATGTTATAGAAAAAACATAAATACTAGCATGAGAAAAGTTTCATGATATATTATAAAATAAAAAAGTTTAAAACCAGCTAATCCAGTATTCATTTTTCCAAAGCAAGTATTTACATACATAAAAAGCATAGAAGAAAACAAATCAAATAGTTAAAAGACAATCTCTCTGTATAGTAGGAATATGGATTATTTTTATTTTCCTTTATTCTTGATTTATTTTTAAGATGTTTTCTTTCAACCCTGGCTGGGTGGCTCAGTTGGTTTGAGCATCATCCCATTCACCAAAAGGTTGTAAGTTCAGTTCCGGTGAGGGCACATGTGAAGGTTCTGGGTTCTAACCCTGGTTGGGGTGCCTACAGGAGGCAGTGATTGATATTTCTCTCTCCCTCCTCTCTAAAACCAATAAACACATCCTTAGGTGAGAGATTTTTAAATTACTTTTAGTGCATATTACTTTTATATCAATAATTATAAAAATAAAAATTAAAACTGCAAAAATAGGCCCTAGCTGGTGACACAGTGGATAAGGTCACTGGTTCAACTCCCCAGCCAGGGTACATAATGTGGCTGCAAGCCAGGTCTCCAGCCAGATTCTTAGCTGGAGGGAGGTGAAAGGCAACCATACGTTGATGTCTCTCTCCCTCTCTGCCTCTCTCCCTACACCTCTCTCTAAAAATAAAAAATAAAATCTTAAAAAAGAACCCCAAACTATAAAAATCTATTTTTAAAACTTTATACATTATATTTGGGGGGAATGAGTGGGTGGGGAGGGGGACAGAGGGGAGCAAAATGGGGATGGATGTAATACAACAACAATAAAATTTAAAAAAAAACAAAAACTCTCCAGCCAGGTCTGTAGCTGGAGGCAGGTGAAAGGCAACCACACATTGATGTCTCTCTCCCTCTCTGCTTCTCTCCCTTCCTCTCTCTCTAAAAATAATAAATAAAATCTTAAAAAAAATAAATAAACTGAGCATGACTTAAAAAAAAATTTTATATATTACATAATAAACAGATAACATGTAGTAATCAAAAGGTAATAGTATATAAACGTGAAAATTACAACACAGACAAGATGAGAGCTGGTGTTTCAAGTTTGGCCAAGAGTAAATAATTAATTCCAAAACCACAATAATAATTATCTACATAATATATGCTCATTTAGGAGTATCTATTATATATACCATTTAATGATATAGTCCTTTATATAAGAAAAGGAAAAAACTTAAAATACTATAGTTAAAAATGGTTATCTAGTGAAAGGCAACCATACACTGATGTTTCACTCCCTCTCTGCCACTCTCCCTTCCCCTCTCTCTGAAAAATAATAAATAAAAGGTTTTGAAATAAATAAATAAATAATGGTTACCTATTCAAGTAACACAAATCTAAATATAAAATGTAAAAAGCGTCATTTAACAATATATTCCCAAAGTTAAACAAAATTTTAAAATTTATTAGTTAAGGTGGATAATAATGATAACAAATGAATGTATCCTAAAAAACACTGGATTAAAGTATAATCTCTGTCCTCTAGGTACTCATACATAATAAATTTGATATATATTACCTAAGAATTTAAATTCTTAGGTAATTTGAAGACCAAGAGAATAGCAAACATAAATATTACAGGATTCATTATATCCTTATGCCTTAATGCAGATTAAGCAAAAAGGAAAAAAACGAAAAGATTTCACTTTTTGCAAAACAATTCAGGGAAGACTAAACAACTTAAAAGTAATGTAATGTAAATACACTTAATAATTCATTATAATAATACTTTTGCCTCAGTATCAATTTAGGTTCAGGGAATAACAGTGTTCTGAACACTGTCCAACACAGGTGCCTTGGCAAGGTGTATGAACTTTGCAATATGTTCCTAAATATTATGTAATGGAAACTTTATTTACATTTACATGGGTTTCTTAATAAGTGATATGTAAACAAAAAACTAAACTAAAAAAGTACAAAAGAGAAAATAAAAAATAAAATAAGTGCTATGTAATGTCAACAAAGGTAGTAAGTAGACTAGAAACATCAAGCCTAGGTTTACCAATTTTCAAAAAAATATAAAAATGTGTAGTTTAGGAAAAAGGATAAAGGTATATCTTACACAAAATTCTGAAAATCATGCTTTTCTATAAACCTTAACTGGGTATTTAAAAAAATCAACACCTAAATAAGTTCCTATAATACATCTTTACATTTTGTTCACTCATGTTTTAATCCTCTGCATGTCCTCCTTCAATTTCAGGTTTGAAGAACACAGAAGGAATACTATCTTGTGTATGTTTCCAACCTTTTTGATTCTGCACTTAATTTTTATTGAACAGTGTTGAATATTCAGTATGCAGACAAATAATGATTAATAAAAACAGAGAATATGATATTAAATACTATAGGCAGTCATACATTAATGTTGTATTCATTTAGTATTACATTTTGGCCCAATAATGGTACTTAAAAGCATCATTTAAAGTACAGGTTTATTTTTTCATATTTACAGGAGGATAAGAAGTGAAAGATAAAAGTCTCCCTGTACAAGCTTCTCCACAGAAAAAAAAAATTTTCAATAATGGCCTCAAACTTACATTAATCAAAGACATAAAATTCTAAATTCAAAAAGTACTGCAAACCCCGAAGATGATAAATATAAAGAAAACCATACTTAGTCAAACTGCAGAAAATCAAAGGTAAAGAGAAAAATCTAAGTAGCTTGAGAAATGACACATTAAATACACAAGAACAACTTGAATGACTTTCCTGCTAGGTTCAATATTAGTATAAAAAAAGAGAAACTGGCTGGTGTGGCTCGGTGGACTGGCATTGGCCTGCAATTCCCAAAGGCCCTAGGTTCGATTCCTAGTCAGGGCACATAATCAGGTTGCAAGCTAGGTCTCCAGCCAGGCTCTTAGCTGGAGGCAGGTGAAAGGCAACCATATATTCATGTTTCTCTCCATTTCTTTCTCCCTCCCTGCCCTTCTCTCTGAAGATAATAAATAAAATTAAAAAAAAAAAAAAAAGAAACTAGTACAATAGCAAAAATTGTAGTAAATATTTATGTTAAAATAAATCGTTTTTAAAAATAAATGCGGTCGTTCTTTCATTTCTCTTCCTTTGTACCAAAAGTTTTCAAAAGGCTTAAATAATAGATTTTATGGGTATGCAGCACCAGGTATCCCCACGCCAATTGTTTTTTTTAAAGTACCCAAAACTGCAGTTGTTAAAGAAACAAGACTTTTGCTTTCAACAGTATAAAGTACTTAAAATCTGGGTAATATTTGTCTCAGGCTTGAAAAGATCCGCAGGGAATTAAATCACATTCGATATGCTTCCTTTTAGTTACACCTCTTTTAAACGCAGAAAAGAAGTGGGTTAAATAGTCAAGAGTATAAGAAGAAAGGTTGAAGAAGATGAAGTTCATAAACTGGGGCCTGAGGCCTCTGCAGGTTTCTTAGGCTGGGGCCCCAGGGAACCTACCATTTTTCGGCAAACTCTGGATCACCTTCACGGCCGCCTCAAACCTGGTTTCATGCACGGATCTCGTGTCCGCCATCTCCAGCCGCCAGCGCCAGTCCGGGTCCCAGGGTCTGTGGGCTGGAATCAGGAAGCAGCAGCACCAGCTTTCCCAGGAGCCTGCATGAAACTAGAACACCGAGCGCAGCCGCGGATCAACATGCCCAAAGGGAGGAGGCCTAGGAGTGCAGCTGGTCAGTTCCCTTGCCCTATCCAGGCCACTGAGACCGAGGTGGCCCAGCTCCTTCCTCCTCCCGGGGGCGTGACCAAGCCCAGAGGCCGGCCAGTGAAGACAGAACTCACCGAGAGGAAGACCATCTCTAGCACAAGGCGGAAGGGCTCCGGCCTCGGGTGGTCGCGCAGCTCTTCTCCCACCCGCAGGATCCTAGCGGAGCAGCCACACCCCCCATCGCTGCGGGTCTCTATGTCCCTGTGCGAACTGCCCACAGCCCCGCCCCAGAGCCACCGGAGGACCCACTCGCTGCCGGTGCGGCGCAGCAAACTCCACCCACCCTCCCGGTGGCAGCACAGTTGATGGAGCTGCTGTTGGTTTGTTGAGAAGGGCCCGAATAGGGGGGAAAGAAAGGAACCGGCTCCGCGGAGGACCCGGTGCTTAAGACCTGACCGAGGCGTCCGCACCAGCGCCTGCGCGCTTGGGTTGCAGGTTAATTCCCCCGGGCCCAAAGCCTTGCGTGTCAACAAGGCTGGCCAAAAAAAAAAAAAAGACTTTGGTCACCAACGCCTGCCCTCCGTTAGGTTAAGATTAGAAGAGGTGATTGGACTTAAGCAAAGCCTTTAATTTAGATAAGGAGACGCTTGGTGCGAACCTTAAATGCTAAGTTCTGCCACCCAGGTTAACGTAACCTCCTCGGTGGCAATCTTTATACCACCCCAGAGGGTAAATGAAAGGACTTAGGGATGCTGTATGGTGTTTCGCAATGCTTGGCTCACAAGTCTTCGACAGCTTAGCCGCTCGAGACAAGCAGGTCCAAGTAACCACCAAAGGAAGGAAAGGGGAGGTCGCCCGCTACTAGCTTGCCGTGGGAGGGATCTTCTCCTGCACCACCTCTAACACAGTCGCAGGGAGCAGAGCACAACCCAGATCCAGCCCTGTAATTAAGGCAACAGGACGTGGGGAAGGGGCGAACGAGGAACCTGTACCGATCTCCAACTCTAGAAAGAGGTACCCTGGACCTTCTTAGCACACCGTCCGGTGTCCTAAAGCCTCTACGGATAGCCCCCGGGGCCCATAGTGGGGTAACTGATATGGATCATGGGTGGAGTCCTGCGGCCCTGAAGCTCCAAAGTCGCTAGGTCGTTTTTGTCAGTTCAGCATGGGTTAGAAGGGTTACTAGTACAAATTAGGCACAGATTGTAAGTTACTGTTCCCTCGGAGCCGCAATGCCGGCATTTACCTTGTTATTGCCAGGCAAGGCCTGTCCAGTAATGTCCCGGACGCTCGCCCCTTGCCCTTCCCCGAGGACTTATGGGAAATGTAGTCTTTCCGACTCGGCGCTTCCGGACACCTCCTTCGAGTGGGCGTTCCTCCCACCTGTTCCGGTTGGGATTCTTACTCTCAAGCAGCACAGAGGTTGTGGCGGAATTCCCTCCTTTGTACTTCGCAGCCCTCGGTGTTAATTCAGAATACGACTTTCGCTTCAGTCAGACGGGCACCCTGTCTTGTCTGTAAGAAGTACCTTGGTGTGGCCGTGCTTGAGTCAGAAAATGGGAGCCTAATTTCTTGCTTACTAACTTTGACAATGTTAATATATAGTAAAGACCATGGCTTACTTAGTGCCAGGTATTTGCCAAGCGTGTGAAATGTGCATATTAATGAAGAAACTGAGACTCATATTAACGGATGTGCTGAAGACCCCGCAACTTAGTAGCAGAACTAGGAGCCAGTCAAACCCTCCCACCACCAAAATAAATAAATAAATAAGACTTGCTTTAAATCTTGGATTTAGAACACCAAAGTGAGACTAACAATTTTTCTAATTTACTCAAACTAGGAAGACTTTGATGTGTACTGCTTTCTCTACTCTTTTCTTGTTCTTATACATTCTTTTCATTTCCAATCTACTCGGTCATGCAGACTTTTAAAAGGGCTTGAATGTTTATTTCTAATCTAGGTTTTAATTTTGATAACTTTATTAAGCTTCTGTAATAAGCTGGTTTACAGTGTGTTGGTCTTTAGGTAATAATGAATTAGAATTTCCACACAATGGTAGTTGAATTTCCATTTGCTGATAATATGAATTACCCGTCAAGGAGATTAGCATAAGAAGAAAGAAAACTGAGATCATTCATGTGTTTACCTTTAGGTATTTAAAAATAGGTCTTTCATACAACTGTTGAGATGTGGTAACTTCTGCTAAAATGTAATGATGAATATGAATCAGATCCCAAAATGCCTTTCAATTATGTGAACAAAAATTATGTGGCCCTGGCTGGTGGGGCTCAGTTGGTTCCTCTGTTGGTTGGTCGTCCTGCAAATAAAAGGTAGCTGGTTAGGGCCCAGGCCTGGGCTGCAGGTTCCTTACCAGGTTGGGGAATCAGCAATGCATCCAATATGTTTCTCTCAGGATGTTTCTCTCTCTCTTCCTCCCCTATGCTCTCTCTTTAAAAAAAATAAATTGTTTAAAAATATTTGGAACACACAAAAAGTAACATAAAGAGGCATCTTTATAATAAACTAGAGTATATGCAACACTGATGTCTTTCAGTACTTTTAGTACAGTGCTTAACAGGAAGCATTTTTATTGAGATATAATGGGCATCAAAATGATCTCCACACTGAGTAAACCGTTTTTGCTAATAGGCCCACTTCTTACATGTGACCATAAGTAAGCTAAAATAATACATTTATGAGAAGAAATACAACAGAATAAATATTAGATAACTTTAAAATATTATTTTTCCTGGCTGGTAGCACAGTGGTTAAGGCGCCAGCCTGTGAACCCGAAGGTCGCAGGTTCGATTCCCCAGCCAGGGCACATAACCAGGTTGCAAACCAGGTCTCCAGTCAGATCTGACTGGAGGCAGGTGAAACGCAACCATACATTGATGTCTCTTTCCCTCTCTGCCTCTCTCCCTTCCTCTCTCTCTGGAAATAATAAAGTCTTTAAAAAAATAAAAATAAAATAAAATAAAATAAAATATTATTTTAGGTGCTCTTTCCTTTACAAACATTTTAAAAATCCTTCTATGCCCTGGGTGAAAAAATTGACACTGAGGGTACAAAGCCTCTGGGGAACTCACACTAGTGTGGTAAACAGATACGTAATATAATTATAATATATTGCAGAAGTGTTAAAATTGGAGGATATAGGAAGTGCTATATTATGGGTACCCAAAGACAAAACTACAAAAATGTTCCTAACAGCCCTGACCACAGTGGCTCAGTTGGTTAGGCAACGTCCTGCTAAGCAAATGGTCACCATTTAGATACCTGGTTGGGCACATGCCTGGGCTGCGGGTCCAGGCCCAGGTCCCAGGGCACACATCAGAAGCAACCAACTGATGTTTCTTTCTCACACTGATGTTTCTCTCCCTTTAAAGAAAGGAGAGTCCTTTCCCCCTCTCTAAAAATAAATAAAATCTTTAAAAAAAAATTGAGCGATGCTGTTTTTTAAAAAGTTCATAACAACAGTATGGTAAATAGACCAACATGGAAACAACTCAGTTGACCAGCCTCAGTAGAACAGATAATTATGAACTACTGGAGAGCAATGAGAACAAATGAACTATATCTTTTCAACATCTATGAGCCCCATAAACACAATGCCTTTATTGATTGATTGATTTAGAGAAGGGGAGAGAGATCTATTTGTTGTTCCATTTGTTTATGCATTCACTGGTTGATTCTTGTATGTACCCTGGTTAGGATCGAACCCTGTACCTTAGCACATGGAAACACTGCTCTAACCAAGTGAGTTACCTGCCCAGGGCCCGTAAACAATGATAAGGAAAAAGAATCTATATTCAAAAGAGAACCTATTGTATAATTCCTTAATACATATAGTTTTAAAAAATAAAAGCAGGCAAAACCTACATATGTTCAAACTCAGGCTGGAGGTTTAGTGGCTGAAAATGGGAATTTTAGAATTTGAGTAATGTTCTATTTCTTGAATTAGGTGCCTGTTACATGAGTATGTTCCTTTTATTAAACTCTACTGAAATGTACAGCTAAGATTTATTTTCTTGCTCTGGCCGGTGTGGCTCAGTGCATTGGCCATCATCCCACAAAGCGAAAGGTTGCCAGTCCATGGGTTACATGCTGCACCCCAGTTGAGGGTGTGCAAGGGGCAACTAATCCATGTTTCTATCACACATTAATGTTTCTCTTCATCTCTTTCTCCTTCCCTCTCCCCTCTCTAAAAATAAATAAAATCTTTTCAAAAAATTGCATTACTACACCCTCCACTACAATTTACATAGATTTCTCATTTTTATTTTTTATATTTTTTTATTTTTAAGAGATTTGATTTATTTATTTTTAGACAGAGAGAAAGGGAGAGAGAAAGAAAGGGAGAGAAACATTAATGTGTGGTTGCCTCTCGCATGCACACCCCCAACTGGGGACCTGGCCTGCAACCCAAGCATGTGCCTTGACTGCGAGTCGAACCAGCAACCCTGTGGTTTGCAGGTCGGCATTCAACCCTACCTTATCTCACCACCTCTAAGCTCAATGATATAGATAACCTTCAGAACAAAAATGGTATCAATCTCCATGGAGCTGAATTCATGCCTGACCTAAGACTCAGAGAAGCTGTGGGTCAAATTGATACTCTGTGCCTGGTACCCCTTAGAGCTGCTTCACTTTTTCTGCCAAATCTCACATTAATTCCTATTGCCAACCCTAAGGTAGAACAATACAGGGAAGAGAATTCTGGGAGATAAAGTTCTAGCTTTTCAAAGAATAATGACTCAATACATACATATTCACCACAATTAGTCTCACTGTTGCTTTCAGAGTGACCAAGCAAAATTCATTTCAGGAATATATACAAAGTAAACATTTCAAAATCTAGTAGCATAGATAAAAAGGGAAAAAAGATCTTGGCAGTTATTTGGAAAGAATACCTGTTACGGACTAAATGTTAGTGTTCTCAAAATCCTTATATTGAAGCCCTAACTCTCAACATGAATGCACTTGGAAACCTGGCCTACTATAAAGATGAAATGAGAATGTAGGGTCAGATCCTAATTGAATAGGGCTGGCACTTTTATAAGAAGAGGGAGGAACACCAGAGCTCTTTCTCTCAGTTATGTAAGGATAGACAGCAAGAAGCCAGTCATCTACATGTCAGGTAGAGAGCTCTTACCAGAATTGTCTATCTAGAAAAGTTACATTGAATAGACTAAAATTCTTTTGAAATTAACATGAGTTCAAGAAGATGAGTAACATAAACATAATGGTTATGTTAAAACATAAGAATAAAAATATCGAGCCCAGGCAGATTAAAGACCTAAACATAAAAAGTGAAACTATAAGATTTTCTCTTTTCTTTATTTTCTTATTTTTAATATTTATTATATTTGTAACCTCCACCTGAGGACCTTTTAGAAGAGAAGGGAGAGAGAGAAGGGAACATTGATATGAGAGAGAAACATAAGTTAATGTTTTTCTCTATGTGCCCTGACTGGGGATTAAATCTGCAACCCAGGTATGTGACCTGACCTGGGATTGATCCCACAGTGTTTTGGTGTATTGGACAATCTCTAGCCAACTGAGCCCTCAGCCAGAGCTCTTTGCCTTCTTTGGAAACTATAAACTTAGGGGATAAGAAAGTCTTAAGTAATATAAGGCAAAAAATATGAATAAGATACTAATATCAGGAAATAAAGAGTATTTCATTATTTGCAGATGATATTAGCCATATAGAAAATTTAAGTGAAAGGCACCAGCCTGCAAACCCAAAGGTTGCTGGTTCGATTCCCAGCCAGGGCACATAACCAGGTTGCAAGCCAGATCTCCAGCCAGGTCTGTAGCTGGAGGCAGGTGAAAAACAATCCTACATTGATTGTCTCTCTCCTTATCTGCCTCTCTTCCTTCCCTTCTCTACAAAAGTAATAAATAAAATCTTTTTAAAAAATTAGTGGAAGGGAAAGAGAGACATGGAAACAAGGAACAGACTGACGGTGACCAGAAGGGTTGGGGGAGGGGAAAAGGTGAGGGGGAAGAAGGGAAAGGGTTTAATGAAGGAACTAGTATGAATGACCCATGGCCATGGACAAGGTGGGGTGGGTGGGGCAGGGGAGAGCAATGGGGAAAAGGGACAACTGTAATACAACAATAATAAATTAATAATTAATATCTCAGAAAAAAATTAGTGGGGAATACATGCCTAATCACTATGTTGTACAACTGAAAGTACTATAATACTGTATGTCAACTATACTTTTAAAATAAATTCAAAAATCAGTGGAGACAGGATAAAGGATAATAAATAACAACAGAGTGGTTCCATATAGAAAGCAAAGAAAGACAAGGTTCTTTCCTCAGGCATACACATAGTAAATTCCTCAGGCATACACATAGTATACACATAGTTCTTTCCTCAGGCATTAAATCACAGATTAATGACCTAATGTAAACATACATCTTTAAAATCAGAAGAAAAATAAACCTACCGTATTGCACAACTCCTGGGGCATCGTTCATGTTGTCATCCATGTTAATTAGTGCCCCCTGAAGTTGTACAGCACAGGGATCTTGTTTATGATTAACTGTTAAGGAGAAATGTACTTAACAACCCCCCCCCCCATATTGAATTACAAAATGAAAATATGGGTACATGTCTTAAGTCAGCTTAGGTTGCAATAACTAAATACCATAGACTGAGTGGCTTAAACAATGGACATTTGTTTAATGTGACTAATGCATGTGGAAAGCTGTTATTCCAAAATTGTGTGGCTTTTGAATAAAGACTCCTTTCCTTTTTCACCAAACCTCTGCCTCTAGAATTTTGTCCAGAGGGTAAAGGTGGGCAGAAGGATGCACTTGCTGTTCAGTAAGACCCCCATCCTCTTTTCCCTCTGGTTACCATCACACTGTTGTTTGTGTAAGTTTGTTTCTGAGTTGACTCAGTACTCCTTGGAGCCAATAGTCTCATCCTAAGGACATTTATCAAAAGAAATCAGTTAGAGTTATTTACTATTGCAGTGCCTGTGGTAGCAATAACTGTTGGGGTAAGTAAAAGGCTAAACAAAAACTTTTAAAAAGATTTTATTTATTATTCTGAGAGGGGAAGGGAGAGAGGCAGAAGGGAGAGCGACATCAATGTAGGGTTGCCTTTCACCTGCCTCCAGCTACAGACCTGGCTGGAGACTTGGATTGCAACCTGGTTATGTGCCCTGGCTGGGGAATTGAACCAGCAACCTTTAGGTTCACAGGCGGGCACCTTATCCACTGTGCCACCAGACAGGGCTCCAAACAAAAACTTAAAAGGAAAATCTGGAGAATGAGATGTCCAAGCAGAGCTTTGAAAGCAGCAACATATTTTTGGAAATCTGAAAGGCCTCATATATATGAAGGGCTGTGCACATGCTCAGGAGACACTAAGGAGGCCCTATCGTCTTACTTCTGGTGGAACTGAGGCTAAGGCAGAATTGTAAACTGCCTGCCAGAGAATTGTTGGCATGCCCCAGCACACACACAGCTACTCAGGAAACGGTAGGACAGTTCTTGGTGGAAAGAATAAAGGAAATCTCTGTCCTATTAGTTGATGACTATTAAAGTAACTGGGTAGGAATTGGCAACACATAACAAAGAATACAGATATTACAGAAATAGTACAGAAAAGCTCTGATACTAATGAACAAATGACAACAAATAGCAACAGCAGTTAACCCTGGGGAGGATAGGGAGAAATCTGATTTCTAGAGTTGCCACTTGTGTTCATTTAAATGTCGTGTTTCCAACAACAACATGTACAACAAAATAATGAGATATGAAAAGAATCAGGAAAATATGGATCGTATAAAGAAAAAATGATAGCAATCAATAGAAACTGTACCTGAGGAAGTCTAGATATTGGACTTCTGGTATTTTATCCTTTATTTAACCCAGTTCTTCTATATATGTATTGCAAAATTATTACCAATTGTAGTGGATACCTGTCACTATTCTATGCTATTGCTGTTTGAACATGACTCCACTACTATGCCATGCTTGGGAAGAAGAACCAATTCAAGTTACACTAATCAGATTTTCTTTTTGAAGAATGTGGGTTTGAAATGGAGAAACTTTTGAACTCAAGATGGGCATCTTGAATGATGAAGATGAAAAACTTGGGAGCCAAGTTTGCCATGTTCTCTCTACCATTTAGAGGGTAGCAAAACAAACAAACGACTGAAATTGTTTTTGGCAAATGAACAAGACACTAAAAGAGAGTACTGCCTTGGTTTCTGCTAGCCTACCAAATGATTTGTAGTAGTACTTAAAAAAAAAAAGATTTATTTATTATTTTTAGGGAGAAGGGTAGGGAAGGAGAAATGTCAATGTATGGTTGCCTTTCACTTGCTTCTAGCTACAGATCTGGCTGGAGACCTACCTTGCAACCTGGTTATATGCCCTAACTGGGACTCGAATCAGCGACTCTTGGTTTGTAGGCCCGTACCAATCCGTTGAGCCACACCAAGCCAGGGCTCTGGTAGTTTTTAAGATTTTCCATTCCAGCCCTGATATGTCAATAATCAATTATTTTATTAATTCAATTCAGACTTACTTTGATGTTTAACTATAGTTGTCATTTAGATGGTTTCATCTTTCACACTAGATAAAGAATCACTGAATCCATTAATTTTATTGCAGGATTTTATAGACTTTGTTCCATTGTTTTTTAACATCTATTGCAGAGGAAAAAGTCGACTTGGTATTTTTTCCATTGACAGTAACCTGTTTTTTTCTATAGAAGATTCCTTTATTTATATCTTTATTTTTAAAAAAAGTTTTAAAATTTATTATTTTTAGAGAGAAGGGAAGGGAGAGAGACATCAATGTATGGTTGCCTTTCACCTGCCTCCAGCTAAGGACCTGGCTGGAGATCTGGCTTGCAACCTCGTTATGTGCCCTAGCTGGGGAATTGAACCAGTGACCTGTTCAAGGTGCCGGCTTGCAGTGGGTTTGCAAGCCGGCACCTTATCCACTGTGCCACCAGCCAGGGCCTATTTTTATTTTTAAAGTTCACATATTTGCCAATATATGTAAGTTTTATTCTTGATTTTATCTGTTGATTTTTCCTCTTTATAAATGCTATTTTAAAAATATTTTTTATTTTTAAATTGACTTATAACACATACAGTAGGTTATGTAAAGAAAGTATTGATTTTTAATTTATATATGCACCCCTATAACCACTGACCTGATAAATAGAATATTGGTAGTGCATAAATGTCTAATCACTATGTTTACATATGAAATTAATATATGTCGACTACAATTAAAAATAAAAAATTATTAAAAAAAAGATTTTTTTAGTGCCTCTGAAGATTTCCTGATACTGCTTCCAAATGTATTTTTTTTTTTAAAGATTTTATTTATTATTTCCAGAAAGAGAGTAAGGGAGAGAGGCAGAGAGGGAGACAGGGAAACATCAATGTATGGTTGCTTTTCACTTGCCTCCAGCTACAGACCTGGCTGGAGACCTGGCTTGCAACCTGGTTATGTTGCCTTGGCTGGGAATCCAACCAGTCATCTTTGGGTTCTCAGGCTGGCACCTCATCCACTGAGCCACCAGCCAGGGCTTCCAAATGTATTCTTTACAGCAATTGACTACTATTCTGAATTTTTGTCATCATTGATCACTTTTGCCTTTTTTTGAACTTAATAGAAATGGAATAAATTATATTGTATATACTCTTTAATGTTTACCTAATTTCACTTAATAAAACATCTTTCATCCATGAAAGTCATCTAGCAGTGTATTTATCCATGTTGTTGCATGTGCTCATAGTTTGTTCCATTTGCTGCTGTGTAATAGTCCATCATATGAATATACTACCATTTATTTATCCTTTCTTTAGTTGATAGGTTTTTGGGTTTTCAATTTTTGACTACAGTAAATAAAGATGCTATGACCATTCTTGTACATATCCTTTTGTGGATATGTACATACATACATAGGTGTAAATAACTGGACCTTAAGGATGTATGTGTTTAGCTTTAGCAGGTACTGCCAAATCAAATAGGTACTTTTGAAGTGATTATACCCTTTTGTATTTGTATATTCACAAATAAATATACCACACTCTGTGAGTGTGTGTGTGTGTGTGTGTGTGTGTACGTATGCTAGATGCAATACATTCTTATCAACTCTAGATATTGTTGTTTTTGGGGTGGGGGGTGTGGAGTGGGGTGTCTGGTTTCTTTCACGTAGCAAAATACATTTGTGATTCATCCATGAGTTTATATTTATATATAGTTCATTACATTTTATTGCTGAATATTCTGGATGTCCCAGATTCTCAAGCTGGAGGACATAGGAGTTGTTCCCAGCTTTTAGTGATTACAAATTAAGTTATTATAAATATCCATATAATGGTTTTTGTGTGAACATACATGTAAATTTTTATTCCTGTTGGCAAATATTTAGGAGTAGGATGTTAGGTTATATATTAAGTATACGTTTGGATTTATAAGAAACTATTAAACTGTTTTCCAGTGGGGCTGTAGCAGTTTGTAGCTAGTAATGTATTTGAGTCCAGTTACTTCACATTTTCACTAGCACTTGCTAAGGTTGGGATTTTTAATTTTAGCCAGTCTAATGGGTGTGCAGTGTAGTCTCGTGAATTTTACACTACATTCTTGGCGTGTACTGTTATTGGCATTTCCTTGATCAGTTATGGAGATGAATGTCTTTTTATATACTTATTGGCTTCTTGTGAAGTTCAGTTGTCTTGTCCATTTTTTAATTGGATTGTCTTTTTATTGACTTGAAGAAGTTTGTTTAAAAAAATATATTCCGAAATAAGTCCTCTGTCAAATGTACGTGTTGTGGCTTATCTTTTCACTTTTTAAATAGTGCTTTTTGAATGAACAGTCTTTTAATTTTAATGGTGGCTACAGTAGCTAATGGCTCTACAAAGATGTACAGTTTTAAGTCCTGGAAACTATGAGTATATTACCTTGCATGGCAAAAGGACTTTTCAAATGTAATCAAGTTAAGGATCTTGAGATAGGGACTCTATCCTGGTTTATCTAGGTAAAACCTATGTAGTCATAGGATCCTAGCAATAGGAAAGGATGATGGTCAGAGTTAGAGAGAAGGAGATTTGATGACAGAAGCTTAATCAGAGAATTTTGAAGATGCTTTACTGCTGACTTGAAGTGGAAGAAGGGGACCATGACCCATGGAATGTATGTAGGCTCTACAGACTCAAGAAGGCAAGGAAATGCATTCTCCTCAGCGTCTCCAGAAGCATCAAAGCCCTATTGACACCTTAATTTTAGACAACTGAGCCCTGGGATCTCCAGATCTGTAAGATAATAAATTCGTTTTGTCGCTAAATTTGTTAAGCAATAGCAAAAGTCTTATCTTTCAATTTACCATTTTCAATTTTAATTTTAAAAGGTTAATTTATCTTTAAAAAAGATTTTATCTATTTATTTTTAGAGAGGGGAAAGGAGGGACAAAGAGAGGGAGAGAACATCAATGTGTAGTTGCCTCTCCAGTGCCCCCAGCTGGGGACCTGGTCTGCAACCCAGGCATGTGCCCTGACTGGGAATCGAACACCAGTGACCCTGTGCTTGGCAGGCTGATGCTCAGTCCACTAAGCCACACCAGCCAGGGCTTATCTTTCATTTTATTACAATAGAAAGCAATTTATCACTTTTTCCTTTTTTTTTTTTTTGTTAGTACTTATTGTATCCTAGTTAAGAAACTTTTACTTACCCCAAGGTTGTGAAGTTACTTTACATTTTCTTGCAGAAACTTTATTGCTTTACCTTTTCTATTTAGACATATGATACGTCCTGAATACATTTTGGGGTATGGTGTGAAATAGATTGCCTGTTCAAAGTTCCGCCAGACTTCACGGCCTTCTCGGCAATGGTTTTATTCGCTGGAATCTTCCTGTGGCTCCTTCTTCTGGAGCTTTCAGGAAACTCCGCATTTAAACCACCACTCCGGTGATTAAGTGCCTCGGGATTCTCCGCTGGAGGCTCCTTGGACGCATGCGCTCTTGGCCGACAGCCAGGCCTGCGAAAAACTACAATTCCCAGAAGGCTATGCCAAAAGGGGAAAAAAATCCTGGGGTGGGGGAGGAGGGCAAGGCACGAAGGCTCGCGAGAACGAGGTTGAAGCGGCTGCGCGAAGTGGGTGGAGGGGGGTGGAGTGGGTGAAGAGGAAGAGGAGGTGGTGCTGTCCCACAATACCAGGCGGGAGGGCGGGTAGGCGGCTTGTATCCGGGCTGTGAGGTGCTGCAAGCCTCCGCGGACCTTGCTGCTTCTGTGTCTTTAACGCGAGAGGAAGCGATGCGGAGGGGTGGAAAATGGCAGAGCTGCAGATGTTACTAGAGGAGGAGATCCCGTCTGGCAAGAGGGCGCTGATAGAGAGTTACCAGAACCTGACCCGTGTGGCGGAATACTGTGAAAACAACTACATACAGGTGAGGAGCGCGGGCGGGCGCTGGGCCGACGACCCGCCGCTGGCCGCCCGAGTGACCAACCTACTGGGCGGGGTGGGGAACTGCCCTAACCTCGGCGGCCGCCTCAGTCCCCAGCTCCAGCGGGGCACCGAGCAAGTGGCCGGGCTCGGGGAGTCGAGCTGCGATACAGGAAGTGGCTGTGGTGGTTGAAACCGATGGGAGAGAGAAAATGGGCGAGGGAGTCGGGAGCCCGCTGCAGCCCGGAACCCCCCGGCGGGCTCGGCCCCCCGAGTCGCGCTGCCCCTCGGCTGCCTGGCGTTCGCTGGGCTTCTGCCCCGAGACCCAGCTGCCGCCTCGTCCCCTCTCCAGTCGGAGAGGGGCTAGGACCCGAAAGCCAGGGGAGAGGAAAGGGCAGGGAGAGGCGCAGGGAGGAGCGGCAGAAGGGAGAGGAAAAGCGGGGTGTGCGTCGGGGGAGGGTGCGGTGGGGGCGATTATGTCAGTTCAACCCAGAGGGTGTGTCTTTTATTTATTTATTTAAAAAATTTGTCATGAGCCACATTACACAGACCTCCCCGAGGAGAGGAGGAAGCCAGTGGGGAGTGAGGGAGGGCGACTAAGAGAAGTTAATCTGAAAATTCCTCTAATTGAAGGTTTGATATATCTGCCTGCCCGTCGTTTTCAAGTCGGTTTTTTCCCCCCATCTCATCATTTTCACTTCTGCCCCACCGTCACGCACGGCTAGAGGTTGTCAGGGCTGTCGTTATTACAAAGCACAAGTGATTTTTAACTACTTTTAACAATGTCTTAAGTATTCTCTTCCCCCGAGTTTTTGAACTGTTGGCTTCGTAAGCAACTTAAATATAATGGAGTAATCGCAGGTTGCCTATTTTCTGCAGGTTTCTCTCTTTCCAGCTTAAGTAGATGTATGGAAGTTGACTCCAAATTGATTCCCGAACATGTGTAGTCTTAGGACCATAAGTAAAATATGTTGTAGGTTTATGAGAACATTTTGGGGGCCTTAAGTATGGCAGATAATTGGTTCTATTTTAATGATTAGAGGTGAATTATGATGTGGTAGTTGGGTTTGTAGATCTTTGTGTTAAACCAGCAGTTTGCAGAGGCAAAAAAAAAAGTGGCAGAGTCCTTTGTATCAATATAATGGCATCAAAATTTTGCATGTTAGTGGTAAGGCATGACCAAAACATGTTCTGAAAGATTAGTGTTATTGCAATTCAGAACTAAAATATTTATAGAAAACCTCCCATGTGATTATCATATTTAAGAGCCAATAGTTTGTTGGCAAATGCGTTTCCTCCTTATTTTTAGAAGGCGAGTCTGTTTTCAGAATATTTTGAATGTTTCTCAATTTCCATATTAGTAACATTGTATCCTCAGTAGCATTACTAGGAATTTTACTGATAAACTTGTTGAATGCCTGCCGTGTCTACTGTATTTCTTGTTTTTGCAAACAATATTTAGCTGTTTAAAAATATTTTAAAATCTAGAAGTGTGGATGTAGCTTTCAAATAAAAAAGTGATCTAGTAATTTATTGATATTACAAATACACAAGTTTTATTCAACCTCCATGAAAAGCCTTAAAATTTAGGTGAATCTCAAATTGTTGAAGATTTTAAGGATTTTGAAAATCAGAGAGTGCAGGAAGTTAAATTGCCCCCATTCCAGAAGTCATTTATTAATAGAAATCAGCAGATAAATACTTCACAAAGGGTGGCTTCTTGTTTTGCATGTTGGGAAATCTGACAAATATATGGTGTGGTAACCACTAAGTATTGGCAAATGCAAACATGTTTTAACCTGTCTGGCGACTGGGTCTTTTTCAGGTAGTTAAAGCTCCGCCTCCTGCCCCCATCCCATCCTTTTCCTTTTTCCTTCTTGCTACATCATGTAACTGTGATGCACTCTTAGACTTATTGGTAATATCTATAATTAAGTCAAGATGTTTCTCATTTATTCTCTATTAAACATGTTATCATGGTGCCAAGAGCCACCATCAGTAGCTCCTTTTTTTTCCTTTCGGTGGTCCTAAACTTTACACTAGTAAGGTATTCTGATCTTAGTAGGGTAAAATGATGTTTATCTTAGTAGCCTTTACTTATTCATTCATTTATTTTTATTGATTGATTGTAGAAAGAGAGAAAGGGAGAGAGACAGAGGGAAAGAGAATTTGTTATTCTACGTATTATTCTGCATTCATTGGTTGAATCTGGGACGTGTTCTGATGGAGATCTGAACCCACAACCTTGGTATATGGGAACAAAGTTCTAACCAAGTGAGATATCTGGCTAGTTATCTTAGTAGCCTTTAAACTTCTGGACTACTGGGTGCCTTCCTGAGGTTCAGACAGGCTTAGAAGATGATGAGCACTTTGTGGAAGTTGATGTGGTAGCTGACTTTGTGATGTGTTGTGCTGTGAATACGGAACCAGTAGTGCTAGAAGTATCCATTTGGAAGTCTTTTGAGATCCTTTTGTATCCCTTCTATAACCCTTATTGGGTTATAATCAACACCTTACGTAAGTATGTCCCCTCTCAGGGAGAGTATATGTTTTACTTGTGTTTTGAGAATTTTTTTATACCCAAGGCAAGTTAAGTTACTACGTGGGTGACTTGTATCCTGAGATTCAATTTTCATTTTGTTTCCTATGGTTTGGAAGTCCAGTCCAGTTAGGCTAAGATGTTTAGCTGAGAAGTTCTTTTTGCCTGTAGTGCAGTTGAGTACTGGAGTATTTCATTAGCTCTTTGGGTCCTTTTGACTTTAATTATTCAATTATTAGCCCTGGCTGGGTGATTCAGTTGGTTGGAGTGTTGTCCCATACACTGGTTCTTTCTATTCTGGTCAGGGCACATACCTAGGTTGCAGGTTCGATCCCTAGTTGGGGCACATGCGGGAGGCAACCAATAGATGTTATCGATGTTTTCTCTGTTTCTCTCTTTTTTTCTTAAAAATAAGTAAACCTTTTTGAATTTTTAATAAAAAATTAAAATTAAACAACTTACATTACGCCCTGGCTGGTGGCACAGTGGGTAAGGTGCCAGCCTGCAAACCCAAAGGTCTCTGGTTCGATTCCCCAGCCAGGGTACATAACCAGGTTTCATTCCAGGTCCTCAGCCAGGTCTGTAGCTGGAGGCAGGTGAAAGGCAACCATATATTGATGTCTCTCTCCCTCTCTGCCTTTCTCCCTTCCCTTCTCGCTAAAAATAATAAATAAAATCTTTAAAAAAACTTACATTATTGTGGCCCTTATCGAAGCTGCCACTGCTTCCACATAGCTGCTGCAGTCAAAAAGGAGACTAGAATGACAGTTGTCCTTGACGGTCGTGGTTCTGTTTGCTGTAACTGATCTGCAATATTTTGGGAAAAGACAATTTTGAAAACACAAACAAACAAAAAACTTAAATTATTAATAGCAGTACTTCTCCAAAGAGTATACTTTGTTAAACATGACAATATTTTTGAAATTATTATGGGGAAATAATATTTAAAATAAAAACTATTTTTTACATAAAGAAAAATCTTTGCCTTTTTCCATCTTTTGGTTGATATGACCAGTTTGAATTTTTTTTAGCAGTTTATGTCAAGGACAGTCACTATTAACTTGAACATACTTACTCATCTAGCCACTTCTCTTTCCTCTATTTTAGGGTCCACACTGCCTTTATCATGGAAACTATTTTCGGTATACTAGGAAGTGAGTGAAGCTAAAAGAAGTAGAAATTGCTTAAAAAAGGTTTCTGAGCATGTAAATTCCTAGGTTGGATAAGGACAGAAAAGTCTTTCATACAGTTAAACTTCTTAATTTAATTAAAAACTTGGACCTGGCATTCCCCCAATAAGAGCTTTATTTAGATTAACAAGTATATTCTTGTTATGAAGTATGAAGGGGATGTCATCAGTGAGCTACTTAGTTTATTTAGCTTATTTCCTTCCTCCTATGATGCTAGTTATTCTCATTTGGTCAAATGTGCTCATATGCACATTTGATCTTGGAGGGCAGGTAATTTTTGTGCAGGAGCACTTTGGGATAGGTAAAAGCTGACATTTCTGGTACTATACAATTTATGCCAATTTATAAATGAAGTCAATTATTACAGTATTTATTTATTTATTTATTTACTTATTAAACACGAGCAATTTAAGGTTCAGAGACATTAATTACTCTTTAAGTTCCATATCTCGTGAAAGAGAATGCTTGGAATCATTCTCAATACTCAAATTTTCTGAGTGTGTATTTTTAATTTAATGAATACTGTGTAAGGTGCTTACTATAGGATAAAAAATGATGGTACCAATAGGTTAATAGGAAAGGGAGGAGAGTGATGACAATGATTGCTTCAGTTAATTTTGTTACAGTCTCTGCTGGTTGATTTTTATTATTTTACCCCTTACAAAAACTCTCCATGATAGGTAGTATTCTGCTACAGATCAGGAAGTTACAATTCAAAAAAGTTAAATGAGGTTTGTTTTATACTATAGTTAGTAAATGGCAGCCAGAGTTTCTGCCCAGCTCTTGACAGGCTCCACAGGCTCCATGGCTGTGCTCTTTTCATGTCGCCTGTCTCTAGCTGTGATCGAGTCTAGAACTCAGACTAGTTGAGAAATGTCACGAAATAAATGGACACTTGTTGGGCATATCTGGGAACCTAGCAACTGTTTTACCATTGTTTCTTCTGAGTTCCAAGTTGCAGATAGAAAAACCAGTATGTTTGTTGTTTGGGGTGGTAGCTTTGGCATTTGAAGTGTTAAATTATAGGAGTCATAGGCTAGTTTTTCACTGAACTCAGTGGATGCTTTTCCTTTCTGTGCATCATTGCCTGTTTTGTTTTAAATTCCCTATTCTGATTCAGCTTTGTAATTGTGATAAAAATAAAAACACCATGTAATAGAATTAATAGAAGTTACCAAAACAATGCTTAAAACATTGTAATTTTTACAGAAACTAGATTTAGTTAAAGATAGTCAAAATAATTGAGGCAATTAGGACAGATTAGAAATGGTACAATTTTTATACTTGCACTTTGAAGTGTGAAAGAATGGCTAGCACAAAGATACAGGTTGGAAATGAATGAATTTAACAGGGTTTAAAAAAAAATTATATACTTTAAAGCTTTTTTTTTAAACATAGATTTTATTTAGTTATTTTTAGAGAGAGGGGAGGCCAATGTGTGGGTGCCTCTTGTTCACCCCTAACCTGGGACCTGGCCTGCAACCCAGGCATGTGCCCTGACTGGGAATTGAACCTGCAGCTGTTTGGTTCATAGATGGGTGTGTTCAATCCACTGAGTCACACCAGCCCAGCTGAACAAGGTTTTAGTAATGTACCTCCTGGTGACTGTAGTTAATGATTCTGTATTGTATATTTGAAAGTTGCTAAGAGAGTAGATGTTAAAGGTTTTCACTATAAGAAAAAAATTACAACTGTGTTGTGATGGATGTTAACTAGACTTACTGTGATCATTTTGTAGTATATATACATATAAAATCATTATGTTGCATACCTGAAACACTTGATATATAATGCAAAAACAAAGCAAGACAGTTTTAGATACTTTTATGGAAATCCTCAGGTAGTTGTTAGACTGACCTGTAGTCACAGCCTGCTTATTATTAATGCTGCTGTCAAGCAGACAGGATCTGACCTTGAATATTGGTTCTTATGAAAGTCAATTCATAAGGATGGAATATATCAGTTGTTACTAATAATACTCTCAGGATGACTGAGTATTCTTTTTCTTTTTCTTTTTTTCTTTTTTTTAAATATTTTATTCTAGAGAGAGGGGAAAGGAGAGAGTCAAAGAGGGAGAGAAACCTCAATTTATGGTTGCCTTTCACCTGCCTCCAGCTAAGGTCCTTCTGGCTGGGGACCTGGCTTGCAACCTGGTTATGTGCCCTGGCTGGGGAATCCAACCAGGGACCTTTGGGTTTGCAGGCCGGCGCCTTACCCATTGAGCTACCAGCCAGAGCCTGCTTACTGAGTATTCTTTAGGGCTATATGTCATGCAAAGTTGGTATTAAAACTTTTTTGTAACTTTAATACTTTTAAGGGCTTTACATGTGGTTCTTTGATCTAGTCCCAATATGTTTAGAGACTCAGTTTTAGCAAGTTTGTGTCTTTTGGAGAGGTTCTTTTTAGAAGATTGTTGAAATAATCTGTTAGAGTAAGGACACTTTTCTAATTCCTGTTGTGTCCTTCTGCTTTCTCCAGTTGGATCCGACATCTGAAGAATGCTAATAATACTCCTGGTAGTGAAAAAGAGGTATTTCGACAATTGGCCATTTAGAATAGTTTATTTATCTTGGGTGAAATTATATTAACAGGAATTAGATACTTGTGCGTTAATAGGTAGGAATATATTAGCTAGAAAGGAAGAGTGTTAATGTTGGGAGAAAAGGTTGAATCAAACATTAGCAAATTATGTAGATATAATTCCATGAAAATAGTGTTAGTACGAAAAGTAACGTAAAAATAATTTAATGCTAATCTGGGGGTATTAAATGCTAACAGGAGGAGCTGTGTGTTTTTCTAATGTCTTTTTGCGTTGATTATAACTTATATTGATATTTGCCATGACTGGTGTGACTCGGTTGAGCATTGACCTATGGAGTGAAAGGTCATGGTTTGATGTCCTATCATGGCACATACCTGGGTTGTAGCCTAGTCCCCGGTTGGGGTGAGTGCAAGAAGTGACCCATTGATGTTTCTCTTTCAAATGGATGTTTCTCTCCCCTCTCATTCTCCCTCCCTTCTCCTGTCTTAAAAGCAGATAATAGTAAGTAAAAAAGGGTGGTTTTTTTTTTTTTTAAGATTTTATTTCATTATTTTTAGAAAGAGGGAAAGGGAGAAAGGCAGAGAGGGAGAGACATCAATGTATGGTTGCCTTTCACCTGCCTCCAGCCACAGACCTGACTGGAGACCTGGTTTGCAACCTGGTAATGTGCCCTGGCTGGGGAATCGAACCTGCGACCTTTGGGTTCGCAGGCAGGCACCATATCCACTGTGCTACCAGCCAGGGCAAAAAGGGGTTTTTAAAGAAGTGCAGCATTGAGAAGAAAAGACACTTGCAAAATGCCAATTACTGGGTTCTGTTTTTTTTCTTTTTTAAGATTTTACTTTATTTCAGAGAGAGGAGAGAGGGGAGAGGCAGTGAAGGAGAGAGACTTCAGTGTATGGTTGCCTTTCACCTGCCTCCAGCTACGGACCTGGCTGGAGACCTGGCTTGCAACCTGGTTATGTGCCCTGGCTGGGAATTGAACCAGTGACCTTTGGATTCACAGGCCAGCACCTTAATCACTGTGCCACAAGCCAGGGCTGTGGTGCTTTTTGAGAACTCTTTCTGTTTGGGCCATGGGAATTAATACCTTCCACTTAAACACGTGTGCGCACATATATGTCATATGTGTGTGTGTGTGTATGTAAAATATATTATATGGAAAAGACACTTCTAAGTTCAAATATTGGCAGCCTAAGACAAATAATAACAAATTCTTAAGAAGGCAGTGTAGTGGAAAGGGTTCATGAATGCCACCTAAAAGTCACTCAAAGTGGGCCCTCAACATAGTTCTGCAAACCCCACTGTATTTTTCATGTCATTTTATTCTTCCACGTACCGTAAACTATTTTACATTTTCTTTTCCTTCTTAATATATTGTTGACCAGCAGTTTTGTAGCGAAAGCTAATTCAAGCACAGGCGAGCTCGTGTAGCAAGCTATATACATCTGTTCATTAAAGCCTTTTTTCTTTCATCGATCCAGTAACAGACCTTTCTCTTTCGTTGCTTCGTTTTATGAACACTATTGTGTGTACCTTCCCCTGTCCTTCACTTTGCCTTTGCCCTTTAAGCTGTTCAATTTTGTCTGCCATCTTCATTCTTCCACTGAAATTATGCTCAGTAACCTTCACACTGCAAAATTCATTGAACATTTTTTTTTAAAAAAAAAGATTTTATTTATTATTTTCAGAGAGAAGGGCAGGGAGGGAGAAAGAAAGGGAGAGAAACATCAGTGTATGGTTGCCTTTCACCTTCCTTTAGCTGAGGACCTGGCTTGTAACCTGGTTATGAGACCTGGCTGGGAATCCTGGGAATTGAACCAGTAACCTTTGGGTTCGCAGGCTGGTGCCAATCCACTGAGCCACCAACCAGGTTGAACACTATTTAGTTCTCATCTTGCTTGTCTTCTTAGCACATTTCACATAATTGACCTTTCCCTGTTTTAGTTTTTGTTTTTTTTTTTCAATTTTATTGTTGTTGTATTACATCCATCCCCTTTTTGCTCCCCTCTGTCCCCCTCCCCACAGTTTTTTTTTTTTAAACCTCATCAATCCCTTAGCTTCTTCAAATGACATTCTCTCCTACTTTCCTGTTATTCTCTGGGCCCGAGTTCTCCTTTACCTTAAGTATTAAAGTGGCTTTGCTGAGCTTCTTTCTACAAATACCACCTTAGACTGTTTTATTTATTCCCACATGAGTGATTTTTCTTCCATTGAATTTGATTTCCATCCATCTAATTGCCTATTTAATACCTCTGCTTGTTTTGAATCACAGATGCTGCAGACTTAGGATGCTAGAAACTGAACTTCACCTTTCCCCAATCTCTTACTGCTGTCCACTGACTCCCTTAATATAAATGTGGCCATCATTCTTGACTCCTTCATTGTTTCTCCCCGCTATACACCCTACCAAACTCCCAACCACTAATTCATCTATAACAGATCCTGTTGATTTTTTTTCTGAAATACCTTTTCAGTTTGTCTATTCCATCTGTTCTGCACCACCCCAATATGAAACTTAGAGAACTGCTATAGCCCTGTCTTTATGTTACCATGCATTTCCCTCTGCTCATATCTCTGGTATCTATGCTGTGGCTTCAGTGGTATTTTCTAAATAGGAATCTGATCATGTCACTCGTCTGCTTAAAAATCATTCAGTGAATTCCCATAAATACACAATCTCATAGTGAGGCCTGAGAGGCTCTGTATAATATAGTTCCTGTTTCTCTTATAGGATCTTTTAGTCCTTGAAGGCCTTGAAAAAAGGTTATGTTTTATTCTGAATATGGTTATCACTAGAGGACTTGATTTACTTTTTAAAAAATATCATTCAGGCTTCTGAGTTGAAAATATATTGTATGTAGGGAAGGTAAGAATAGAATCAACCAGCAGGGAGGAGGTACTGTTATAGTCCAGATAGGAAATGACAGTTGCCTGTACTTTAGTGATGGGGTTGAAGAATTGAGGGGAAAGATTGGGTATTTTGGAAATGGGGTATTAGGAAAAGAAGACTCTAAGGATAACGCCTAATTTACAATTTTTAAAAGTATGTCAGTAGATTGTAGGCATGGGTGGGAGGATATCAAGAGTATTTTTGTGTTATAGCCAGTGAAATTTTGTGTTATTCCATATGTAAGTAAAAGCTGAACACAAAATTTCTAAGGCTTGGTATGAAAAAGTATATAAAATATCTCATTGGTAATTGTGTTGATCACATTTGAAATAATATTTTGGATATATTATGTTAAAAATAGTATTAAGAGTTAAAAAAGAGTACCGTTGTTTACATATTAAGTAGGAGACACTGACTAGACAACCAAATAGGTCACATAGTCATTCTGGAGTTTAAGGAAGAGTCAAAGTTGGAGTTCAACATTTAGGAGTCATCATAAATAGAATAGCACTGTCTAATAGAAATATGTCAACCATGTATGGAATTAAATTTTTTTTTAGTAGTCACATTAAAAGAAATGTGAAGGTACAGGTTGAAGTTAATTTTAAATACATAATTTAAACTAGTGCATTTAAAATTTAATTATTTCAATGAATAATCAGCATAAATAGTTGAGATGTGGATAATACAAAACTGGGAGGATAGAAAGTTCTGTGATATCAAAGGATAGTTGGAATTGAGGTAGTAGAGTAAGTCAATTCTCTGGGATTTTTGAAGTTTAGATTTTTGGAAATGGTATAATTACTAGTAATGATTTGATTGGTGAAGAAAAATGGAAAAAAGTTGTTTTCATTCAGGAGGTCAATTGACTGAAGGGCAGAGGTAAAGGTTTTGGGTGAATTAGCTGAGTGAATGTTGACATCACTAAGAATAAAGAATGGTAGGAATAGTGAATTAGTGAATTAATTGTGAAAGTCCATAGTGAAGGGGAGGGAGTGATGAGGATGTTGGTTGATGACAGTAATAGGGATGTTACTTCCATAGAGCCCTCTTCCCTGTTCAGTCAAGTCAGTTACCCTGTTAAAGGCTCCCACGGAATCGTGTATAGTTCCTCAGTAACACTCATTACACCTATTTGACAATTGATGCTTATCTCCAGGAGAGCAAATCTAGGTTTGTCTTGTTTATCCTTGTATTTCCAGTGCTGCCCAGTGTCTGGCACACAAAGCTGTCAGTTTACATGAATTGTATAAGGAGTCTGGAAACTTGGTTCAGTTCTTCATTTATTTATACACACACACACATATGTATACATACACACACACACTGATTTTAGAGAGAGAGAGGAGGGAGTGGGGGAGAGAGAGAGAGAAACATTGATTTGTTATTCCACTTATTTATGCATTCATTGATTGTTTCTGGTATGTGCCCTGCCAGGGATTGAGCCCCCATTCTTGGTGTATCTGGACAACACTTGAACCATCTGAGCTACCCAACGAGGGCCTCATTCTATATTTTAACCAGCCTTTAATACTTTTTTTATTCTCTATAGAAGGACAACTTTGAACTAGATTATGTCTAAAGTGACAGTTCTGATGGGTTTTTAGTAGAGTTTGTTTCTGACTTCCTGCTGTACAATTCTGATGTTTATATTAGTTTTTTTACTGTGTTAGTTCTTCAGATTCCTCTTAGAAAATCTCTGCTTTACATATATCTATTACTTTTATTTTGTTAGCATATGTTATGTTGAAGTGTTTACCTTTTTGTAATAAGACATCAAGACACTGAATAAATAGGTTGTGGTTGTTCAGGAAATGATTTAATTCAAATTGTTATTAATTGTGATTCTGCCTATATATTCTTAAAATCTTTATATTAGTATCAGTTTTTCTAAGCCTACCGAAGAGAGAAGATACAGGTGAGGGTGTGTTAAATTAGAATATCTGTGTCTATCTCTTGAGTAATTTTCTACAAAACAGATCAGCAGTACTGAAGCTTATGATCGCAGGACTCTTTCATTTGCTTAAAAAGTATTGATTTCGATTCCCAGCCAGGGCACATGACCAGGTTGCAAGCCAGGTCTCCAGCCAAGTCTGTAGTTGGAGGCAGGTGAAAGGCAACCATACATTGATGTCTGTCTGTCTCTGCCTCTCTCCCTACCCCTCTCTCTAAAAATAATAATAAAATCTAAAAAAAATTGATGGCAAAGAACTTTTCCTTAAGTGCTTTATATCTGTCAATATTAACTATCAAAAAATGAAATGGAGAAGTTTAAAACATATATTAGTTTGTTTAAAATAACACCTAATAGGTTTAGCACAAGCAATATAATTTTCGAGGAATACCATCATTTACCAAAACAAAAAATACTTAATGAGGAGAGTAGCATTGTTTTACATTACTGCAATATTCTTCAGTAATGTGATGTATAGAAGAAAGCTACATTCTTTTTTTTTTTTTTTTTTAAGATTTTTATTTACTATTTCCAGAGAGAGGGGAAGGGAGAGAGGGAGAGAGACATCAATGTATGGTTGCCTTTCACCTGCCTCCAGCTATAGAGCTGGCTGGAGACCTGGCTTGCAATCTGGTATGTACCCAGGCTGGGAATTGATCCAACGACCTTTGGGTTTGCAGGCTGGTGCCTTATCCACCATGTCACCAGCCAGGGCGAAAGCTACATTCTTATATCTGCTTTTGCATGCAACCTGTTGTGATTATTTTTATTTTGGATGGCGTATATGACAAAGTCTGACTTCATATAGTTGGAGGGAGTATTTTCATAACCTCTATTAAATTGTAAATAAATTTGTTTGGTATTACCTCAAAACTCAGCATAGTAGTTTATTAATGATTGGTTGCAATGTAGACTTTGAAACCTTATCACTGAGCATTTTATACTCCAGTATGTTAAAAGTTATTGCATGTGAATTTCAGAAAATATTTGTTCACTGAACGATGCAAGTCTTTTGAATGTTTGCACACTTCATTATATGATAGAAAAAGAATCACATTTGTTCACATTACCACAGATGTTGAGAGATGAGTCTTTAAGTATTGAAAAAACTTCCAAGCTCACGCTGATGGATGCAAGTTTTCCAAAACTGATTTTCTTGAAACCTCAAATTTTACTCTTGGCAACAGATATTTCCAGTTATTTTTCTTGGAGTGATAGTTTCACTTCATTCATTTTTTAGGGAAATGTCTGCCAAATACCCAATCTGAATAATCATAGTCTGTTATTTGTTGTTTGAAGTAACAATAAAGTTGTTTTCTTGAAGTTCCATGGTAAAGTGGCTTATTTTGCTTGCAATTAATTGCACGAGTGCTTTTTCCTAAAGGAAACCATTGTACTTCAAATACAACTGAAGCCCTTGATGTGGTCTTTGTATTTTGTCACAGAGAACATTAGAAAGTATCCTTGGGGGGAATGGGTGGGTGGGTGGGTGGGGGGACAGAGGGGAGCAAAAAGGGGATGGATGTAATACAACAACAATTAAAAAAAAAAAAAAAAGTATCCTAAGGGTCAAGGTTTAATAAAATTTAGAACAATTTTTGGGGGGAGTTTTTATAATTTTATTGGACAATCAGCAGTTAGCCCTTATCCATGCGTACTTACTGATTGTAGATTTTTGGAAAGTGCTGACATGTATGTAGGTGACCCACAGTATAGAGCTTGTAAGGTGAATCATCATCTTCATTATGTTTTCTGGACAACCACATCTGATACAATATGGAACATTTCTTACTTCTTTGGTCCAGACAGCTTTGTTGAGCCTTGTATCAATGCATACATATGGAGTTTCCATCTCCTTCATGTCAGATTTCCACACCTCTTTGAAACCCACTCCATGGATGCATTTGTGAATGTTTATAGTGTATTCTCTGGTCACTACCTTATTGAGGGTAGTATGGCCCTTCTCATCACCCTTCTTTGCGGGAGCCATTAGGTCTGGCCCAAATTGGAAAGCTTGTTAAGAACATTTTTAAATGAAGCTGGCTTTTTTCCTGTGAGTGGTTGGCAGTAAAGAACACAATGACTACTAGTATAGTTGGGTGACATTGCTTTGATTTATGCTAAGAGGGTAGTAGGGTAGTCAGTTTGGCTTTTGAATCATCAGTGCAAATGTCAACACAGCAAATGCAAGACAAGATACAGTAGAAAAATTAAAAGAAGACAGTATTTTTACAGACATAAAGAACATTTTAAGAAAACTCAGAACAGTTAGCACAGTATCAATGCTTCAATAAGAAATCATTTGGGATTCAGTTATAAAGATCTGGAATCTGAACTCTCCAAAATAAAAACTTCTTGAGATTGTAATAAAATAGAATTGGAAAAATACAAGCAACTCTACCTAGAAGAATTAGAACATAGAAAGTCATTGGCAAATAAACTAAACAAGACTAATGAGAGGTGGCTAGCAGAGGGCAGCACCAAACAACTCCTGTGGCGACAGCAGAATAGATCTTGAGCTCTCTTAAAATGAGGCTAGTCCTGAAGACACCTTGTGTTGGAAATCTTAATAGTTTTGTGCCCAATAGAAATTTGGCTAGAAGAGAAAACTCGGTGATTCCTACATCAAGGCCCCAGAATTTAAATACTAGCATGGAGACTTATTTGATCAGATATTGCTGAATTTGAATCTACACCCTACAGAACTTATCCTTTAGTACTAATTGATCATTCAAGTTCATATACATACCTACTTTTGAAAACATCATGAGAATATGCACAGATTTTGCAGAAAAATTATATGATCTGAAGCATAGTAAAATTATTGAAAGGGGATGGATGTAATACAACAACAATAAGATTAAAAAAAAAGTAAATATAAAGCAATAAAAAATTCTGGTGGAGGGGAAAAAATTATTGAATGGACAATTTATATAACATTGTAATTGTTTTCCCTTAAACACATGATTTGTGAAATCTTTATTAAAGAAAAATATTTTTGGATAAATAAAACAAAAAGAAGGCAAGTAATTGGTCTTATTATGAAAATAGTTTTGACCTTGGGAATGTCTTGAAAGGAACTTTTGGAGCCTCAGCCTTCTGAAGACCCCACTTTTGGAAACTGGTATAGATGATCAGTTTTAGTAGACTTAATGTCTTCCTTTTGTGGTACTATTGGAAGTCTGAATTTTAAATACCATTTTATAGCAGTTTGCATCTCTGGCTAAAGTAGCTGGAGTAAATACCTCATAAAAAATTTAAAGTTCAAAAAAAAAAAAACAAAGTCAAGTTCCTTGTGTTGGCATTCTCTTAGTATGGCATATACCATATTAATTATTTTGGTTAGTTTTTTATAGTTTGGGTCATTATTGCTCTGTATATTTCACCTCCCAATAGCACCAGTTTTGAAACATATCTGTTTTCTTCAAGTTTCACTCATGACAAAAATTTAGTAATTTGACTAAGCTTATTTGAGTCATAGAAAGTTGTTCTGATTGTATTATTTTAAGTATATTTTATCGATTATGCTGTTACAGTTGTCCTATTTTCTTTTCCCTTTGCTCCCTTCTACCCATTACCCCTCTTACCTCCAGCAATCCCATATATCTATGAGTTATGCTTAATATGTTTCTTGGTTTCACCCTTTCCAATAGTATTCTTAACTTACCCCTGTCCTAACCTACCAGTTATGCTTCCTAATCTCTGCATCTTTTCTCTCCTTTCCTCCTCCCAGCTGATAACCCTCCAAATGATCTCCATACCTATGATTTTGTTCCTATTCTGGTTGTTTGCTTAGTGTTTTTGTTTTTATTATTTAGATTCTGTTGTTGACATTTGTGAGTTTGTTGTCATTTTTTTTGTTTGTTTTTTTTAAGATTTTATTTCATTATTTTTTAGAAAGAGGGGAAGGGAGAGAGGCAGAGAGGGAGAGAGACATCAATGTATGGTTGCTTTTCACCTGCCTCCAGCCACAGACCTGACTGGAGACCTGGTTATGCGCCCTGGCTGGGGAATCGAACCTGCCACCTTTGGGTTTGCAGGCTGGCGCCTTAACCACTGTGCTACCAGCCAGGGCTTGTTGTCATTTTAATGTTGATAGTTTAGATCTTCTTTTTCTTAAATTAGTCTCTGTGACACTTCATATAATAATGGTTTGGTGATGATGAACTCCTTTAGCTTTACCTTGATTGGAAAGCATTTTATCTGCCCTTTCATTCTGAATGATACCTTTGCTGGGTAGAGTAGTCTTGGTTGTAGGTCCTTGCTTTTCATCACTTTGAATACTTCTTGCCAGCTCCTTCTTGACTGCAAAGTTTCTTTTGAGAAATCGGCTGATAGTCTTATAGGAACCCCTTTGCAGGTAACTCTCTTTTCTCTTGTTGCTTTTGAGATTCTCTCTTTACCTTTATGTTTTGGCATTTTAATTATGATATGTGTTGGTGTGGTCTTCTTTGGGTCTAGCTCGTTTGGGATTCTGTGCTCCCAGGACTTGTCTATTACCTTTGCCAAATTAGGGAAGTTTTCCTTCATTATTTTTTCACCTAAGTTTTCTTGCTCTTCCTCTTCTTTCTTTGGCACCACTATGATTCAGATGTTGGTACATTTAAAGTTGTCCCAGAGGTTTCTAAGCCTCTCCTCATTCTTTTAGTTCTTGATTTCCTTATTCTGTCCTGGTTGACTTTGTTTTTCTTTTTTCTTTTCCTTTTTTTTTTTTTTTTTTTAAGATTTT
>PVIW01009341.1:0-52635 GCA_004026585.1 Noctilio leporinus
GACCTAACCACAAAGCTGCAAGAACTAGAGGAGCAACAACAAACAAAGCCCAGAGCAAGTAGAAGGAAGGAAATCATCAAGATCAGAGCAGAACTAAATAACTCAGAGATTCAAACTACAATTCGAAGAATCAACAGGTCCAAGAGCTGGTTCTTTGAAAAAATAAACAAAATTGACAAGCCCTTATCCAGACTCATCAAGAAAAAGAGAGAGAGGACCCAAATAAACAGAGTCAGAACTGACAGAGGAGAAATCACAACTAATGCCTCAGAAATATAAAAGATTGTAAGAAATCACTATAAACAACTGTATGACAAAAAATAGGACAACCTGGATGAAATGGACACATTTCTGGAAAGGTATAATCTCCCAAAACTGAACCCAGAAGAAGCAGAAAGCCTGAATAGGCCAATAACAACTGGTGAAATTAAAGAAGTAATCCAAAATCTCCCAAAGCACAAGAGTCCCGGACCAGATGGATACACAGGTGAATTTTACCAAACATTTAAAGAAGAACTAACTCCTATCCTCCTCAAACTATACCAAAAAATTCAAGAAGAGGGAAGACTCCCAAACTCTTTCTATGAGGCCAATATTATTCTAATCCCAAAACCAGGGCAAGATACAACCAAGAAAAAAAGCTACAGGCCAATATCTCTGATGAACATAGATGCTAAAATTCTCAACAAAATATTGACCAATCGGATTCAGCAGTATATTACAAAGATCATATACCATGATCAAGTGGGCTTCATCCCAGGGATGCAAGGATGGTACAACATTCGTAAATCAATAAATGTAATACACCACATCAACAAGTTGAAAGATAAAAACCATATGATCATATCAATAGATGCTGAAAAAGCATTTGATAAAGTGCAGCAACCATTTATGATAAAAACCCTCAGCAAAATGGGAATAGAGGGAGCATACCTCAACATCATAAAGGCCATCTATGAGAAACCTGAAGCCAACATCATACTGAATGGACAAAAACTGAAAGCTTTCCCCCTAAGATCAGGAATGAGACAAGGCTATCCACTTTCTCCACTTCTATTCAACATTGTCTTGGAAGTTCTAGCCATAGCTATTAGGGAAGAAAAAGGAGTCAAAGGTATCCAATTTGGAAAGGAGGAAGTCAAACTGTCATTATTTGCACATGATATGATAGTGTGCATACAAAACCTGATGGGCTCCACCAAAAACTTACTCAACCTAATAAGCAAATTTAGCAAAATAGCTGGGTATAAAGTCAATATCCAGAAATCAAAAGCATTTTTGTATATCAATAATGAAACAACAGAAATAGAAGCGAAAAATCAAATCCCATTTACCATAGCAACAAGAAAAATAAAGTACTTAGGAATAAACTTAACTAAGGAGGTAAAAGACCTGTACTCAGAAAACTACAGAACAATGAAGAAAGAAATCAAGGAAGATACAAATAAATGGAAGCATATACCATGTTCATGGATGGGAAGAATTAACATCATTAAAATGTCCATACTACCCAAAGCAATCTACATATTCAATGCAATCCCAATCAAAATACCAATGACAGACTTCACAGAAATAGAAAAAATACTTCAAAAATTTATATGGAACCAAAAATGCCCACGAATAGCCACAGCAATCTTGAGGAAGAAGAACAAGGTAGGAGGAATCATAATACCGGACTTCAAACAATACTGCAAGGCTACTGTCATCAAAACAGCCCGATGCTGGCATTAGAATAGACATATAAATCAATGGAACAGAATAGAGGGCCCTGAAATTAACCCAAGACTCTATGGTCAACTAATATTTGACAAAGGGGGAAGGAACACAAAATGGAGTAAAAACAGTCTCTTCAACAAATGGTGTTGGGAGAACTGGACAGCAACATGCAAAAAGATAAAACTAGACCACCAACTTACACCATACACCAAAATAAACTCAAGATGGATAAAGGATTTAAACATAAGCAGTGCCACCATGAAGGTCCTGGAGAAAAATAGAGTCAATAAACTTTTGGATATCCTACGCAGAAATATGTTTACTGATACTTCACCCAGGGCAAAGGAAATCAAAGAACGAATCAACAAATGGGACTATATCAAATTGAAAAGTTTCTGTTCAGCTAAAGAAAATATCAGCAAAATTCAAAGGGAACCAACTGTATGGGAAAAGTTAATTGCCAATGATACCTCAGGCAAGGGCCTGATCTCCAAAATATATAAAGAACTAACATGACTCAACACCAGGGAGACAGACAGCCCAATTAAAAAATGGGCAAAGGACCTGAACAGACAACTCACTGAGGAAGATATACGAAAGGCCCAGAGGCATATGAAAGAATGCTCAACATCGCTAGTCATCAGAGAGATGCAAATTAAAACTGCATTAAGATACCACCTCACACCTGTCAGAATGGCAATCATCAGCAAATCAACAAACAACAAGTGTTGGCGAGGATGCGAGGCAAAGGGAACCCTCATACATTGTTGGTGGGAATGCAGGCTGGTGCAGCCACTGTGGAAAACAGTATGGAGTTTCCTTCAAAAACTAAAAATGGAACTGCCTTTTGATCCAGTAACTCCACTACTTGGACTATACCGAAAGAATCCTGAAACACCAATTCATAAGAATCTATGTACACCTATGTTCATAGCGGCACTATTTACAATAGCCAAGTGCTAGAAACAGCTTAAGTGCCCATCAGTGGATGATTGGATCAAAAAACTTTGGTACATTTACACAATGGAATTCTATATAGCAGAAAGAACTCATATCCTTTGCAACAACATGGATGGAACTGGAGAGTATTATGCTTAGTGAAATAAGCCAGTCAGTGAAGGACAAATATCATATGATATCACCCATTACAGGACAATAATGAGCAAAACTAACAACAAGCAAAACAGAACCAAATATATGAATACAGTGAATAGGCCTTCAGTAGTCAGGGGGAAAGGGGTTGGGGGGAGGGGGAAGGCAGAGGCAGGGAAGGGGAGCAGCTTAGACAAGAACCTAGTATAAAGGAACCATGGACATGGACAACAGGTGGGATTGACTTTGCGGGGAATGGGTGGGTGGGGAGGGGGACAGAGAGGAGCAAAAAGGGGATGGATGTAATACAAGAAAAATAAAAATTAAAAAAAAGAAAAAAATAAAGTAAAAACTTAAAAATATTGCAGAACAACATGTAAAGTATAACTAATTTTTGTACACACATATTTGTATGTGTGTGGATGCAGAAAGATGTTCAGAAATGGGCCTCCAATGGGGTTAAAATATGGTGTTTTCAATTGTTGAATTTATGAGATAAATGTACGTGTATATATTCTTTTAACCTTTCTGTATATCTGAAAAAATATCTAAAAATAAAAATAGAAAGAAAAAATAATAGACTAAAACTGTTAGGATTGGTGTAGATCATGTGTCATATCACAGTGTTTGCTGCTCTGTGAGAAAACTGATATCATCCCAACTGTATTTAAGTATCAGGTATCATTGTGAAACTATCAATGTCAATCTGTCCAATGACCATTAGGAGAAATTTCACAAACCCATACCATCTCTCCATTTTCCAATGAATACTTCACTTTTTGGACAGGGACAGTGCCTACTAACTGAAGGTCCAGACCTTTCAAACATCTGTTACTTAGTTCTACATACTATTACAAGACTTCAAGGACATAGAGAAGTTGCCTGGCCAAAATAATCACAGCCTTTACATTTTTTAAACACCAAAGAAAAGGCTTCAGTGAATCTAATAGTTGGTTGTTTGTGGAAAATAAAGTGACAATGATCACATCTATGACAATAAAACACAAATAATGTACCCCCTTTCTGAACCCAAGTGTTTCAAGATAAATTTAAAAAAAGTAAAGTTGGTATCTGATAGGCCAAAAGAAGAAAAGCCTCACTCTTTCCCCTGAATCTTTAATTATTAGTGAAACTGTCATTTCATATACATGGCTGGACACTTATATATCTTTTTTTCTGGATTGTTATTTATGTTGTTCCCCTAGTTTCTATTGGGATATTCATTTGCCATTCATTTGTTAGAGCTCTTTGTATATTATATTGAATAACACTTCATTATATGTGATGATGATTTTTCTCCAGTTTGAATTTAACTTGACTATGGTGTTCTGACTATGTATAAATATTTTTCATTCTCAATTTTTTATAGCTTCTGCTTTTTATGTCATCTTTGTGAAAACATTCTTCATACAAGCTTATAAAAACACTCACCTATAGGTTCTTCAAGCATTTTTTGTGTTTCTTTTCTCTCTTTTTTACATTTAAATATTTAAGTCATGTGGGATATAATGTGCTTAAAGGCATCAGATAGGATTTAACATAATTTCTCCCCTAATGACTCATTTGTTCCAGTAGCATTTATTAACAAATTCTTCCTTTTCTCTACCTTCATCTTGTACTTTTTTGTATGTCAATGAGAAGGAAAAGACTGCTTATTTTAATTTTTTTTCATAAAAAATATCAGCATTTGGGTGTGTATTGACTATAGCTTAGCCCTTATCTATAAATCCAATGACAATTTCTCTCCTAAATAAAAACTAACTTTGTAACTTGCATGTCTGATATTAGGTTCCCCTTTCTAATATTGGTATACATACAAATGACAATCTAACCGTTGCAAAATTTCAGGTTTAGATTAGATGGCATCTATATTAAAATTGAGTAAGTCACATCAATGTTATTGAAAATTCTGTTTGCAAGCTGATGTGTGATTACAGTATACTGAGAATCTGTGTGCAATGATTTCTCATACTACTTTACGATTTCCAACAGCCCACAGTCACCATATCATCAACTACACTATATGACATTGAAGTAAACTAACAATATATAAATAAAGGTATAATTTTTGATGTGCCCAAATTCCATGAAAATTCATCCTGGGAAAATAGCCAGCAATGTGGCTTTATCCTATTTCTCAAATGGAATATAGCCACCAGAAAGCTGTAAGTAATTTGGCCAAGTTATCTTTACTATGTTTCAAGGTTTACTTTTTTCTTTATTTAGTAATCAAGAAAATGAGACCAAATACTTAGTGCTAATGACCAATTAGAAAAATGTAGTCTAGCGTGCTATAGGATTCAGAAAACTTATTTGAGCCTGAGACTAATAGCCAAACTGGTCAGCCCTTATAAGAAAAACTACCAGACATTTTCCCTCTATCCTCAAGATTCTTGTTAACACTTTTGAGTTTGTTTCTTGGCAAATGTGCCATAGCAATGCTACGACTTTTTTTTATTTCAGTGGTATATTATTGAATATAGAATTTTAATGTCTATTATTGACTTCAAACATTGTGTTATGACTTGGCCCATTTATGTAGCCTACATATTCTAAGAATGAACACTGAATTGGGAGGATGACTGACTTCTAGTCTTAGCTCTATTTCTTTCTAACACATTTTGTGTCCTTGAGCAAATCAGCCCCATCTTTCAGCCTCGTTTTCTTCATCTGCAAAATGAAGGCATTGCTTATGTGAATTCAAAAATTTTCTCAGTTTGAGAAATCCATTGATACAGTTGCAAAAGTTTATTTCTTTACAGAAACTGCCTACATGTAGAGTCTGGCAGGTATTGCCATGCACATTAAGCAGTGCAAGCACACACAGATATGGATTATGTACTATCATGCCCAAACGTGAGTTTATGGGTGGCACACAATTTTCCCATCAATTAAGGAATGTTTGTTACAGAGTTTGACAGCTCCACACAAAACAAGTCAAGGAAATTTTAAAAAGGCTTAAGTCTCCTTTTGCTTTAAAAGTGTACAAAGTGCCCTCACCAGGTGGTTCAGTTGGTTGGAGTGTTGTACCATATACCAAAAATGTGGGTTTAATTCCTGATCAGGGCATATACATAAATAGCAGTTTGATCCTTGGTCAGGAGGCAACCAATTGATGTTTCTCACATGTCTCTGTCTCTCTGATTAAAAAACAAATAAATGTCCACAAAGTACATGCTGCTGCACTCTATGCCACCACAGCTCATATCCAACTGACATAAAAAGCCAAAATATGATCTTTAGAAATAATCCATATGGTAATTAAATCAGACAAAACCAACACTAAAAACCTTTATTTGTTGTTCTTAATTTCAAGATGTTGAATTATATTTTTACAGATGGAGAACCATGTATTAAAGTGTTTTGACCCTACAGTTCCTTTTAAAATGAACAAAAATAGGATGAAAAGATTGACTCACTTGACTTACTTCATTTTGAAAAGAATATGGGTGGTAGGCTTGAGGATTAATCAGGGACCAAATAAGGCTTCAAAAATGAAATTGCATATCTCTGTCTACCTCACTTTTCCAATTTCTCCATATTGTCCTTCCTGCTTTGCACAATACCACAAAATGAAATATCCATGACTAATTCACTAAACAAAGAGCAATTCTAAGATAATACAAATAATATTAGATCATTGACATTACAATACAATAAAGGAAAAAGAAAATACATATTAAGCTTTAAGTAGATCCTTGCTTATAAATCAAAGTAGCAGTTTTGTGACTTCAGAATATGTTACAAAAGAATATCTCTACAAAAAACCCTGAGCCATAAAATTTGAGTAAGAAGTTACTTTCACATATGCTCCTGTCTAGTACATCAAGAGCACTGCCTTTCCTGTGAGGTCAAATATGGGGCAGTGAAGATGTTTCTGGGATGCCTCTGTATCTGCAGATGGGAGAAGGAGCTATAATCATTCGCCAGCTAAATCAGGCCAAAATGTACCTGTCCCTAACCATGAAGAAATGGAAAGCAAAATGGATTTGAATTAGATATCTAATGATCCTCAGGAACTTGAATTGCTTTTTGATTTTTGAAGTTTGCTAATGCACTTGGTGAGAAGATAGGTCCACACATTTAGCAATTTTCTGTCATATTTAGAGTTAGGATCAGGCTTATCTTATTTTATTCAGTCTTCCCAACAGGTCTCTATGTACCATTATTCCTGTTTTACAGATAAAAACTAAGGTTCAACTCAGTTAATTAATTTACCCAGAATTAATTGACTAGGAAGTAAGATAGCCAGATTTTGTAATCCATGGTCTTTTGAACTCTTGTCCTAAATTACAGGACATGATATTTAGCTGTAATAAAACTTTAAAAATATACCTTTTATAGAGACTTTCAGAGTCTCTTCTTTGCTGGAAAGAAAATGTATCAATGTAATTATATTACTATACTCAGAAGTACTTATGGATTAACTTAAGCAGCTTGGAACTTGGTAATATTCTTTATAATTTTAAAGTTCTTTAAAACAGCAACACTTCATCACTTTATTTTGGCCATCTGCACACATAGTAAGTGTGAAATTAATATTTTACCAGTAAATAACATATACTTACTTTAAAAGACTTTTTCAGTCCTATGAGACCTAGAGATTTGAACCAGGGATAATGATAATGACTGACATTTATTGAGTGCTTGCTATGAGCCAGACACTATTCTAAGCATGCTTTCCTATATAATTTTATTTAATTTTTCACAGTCCCCATGTATAGTCAGTACTATTACTATACTCATTTTACACACGGGACAACTGAGACTCAAACCTTCTAACAGTCAGAATGGCAAAGCTGAGATCCCAGTCTAGGACCAACTTTAAGGCTTTATTCTCAGTGTAGTTACCTTTCAGGAAAGCCAGTAAACATTAGAACCCATCCAAAATATATTTTTCCAAAGAATACAGAGTTGCAGGCAGTTATTTGCAAGACTGATTCATTTAAACAAGAAGCTAGTTGTTAAATAACTGTTTCTATTTATCTTACTTATCAGATAACTCTATAAAGCTGGTAAAGATCCTTAACCTTGCCTTGGCTTCCCTGATAATTACAAAAACACATTATATCTATAACCTTTTAGTGTACTCATGCCTGATAACAAAGCATGTCAGCTAAATTCTGAGATACTTTGCATGGCACAAAATTCACTTCTCCTGATGCCTACAAAACAAAACAGCAACAAAATTTAGTTGGTCTCTTTGCCAAACAAATCAAATACAAGCACCCTAGCACAGAGTTCAGGATCCTCCACAATCTGACCTCATTTCCCTTTAAACCTTCTGTGAGTTTCTTGGTGAGTCCATGTCAATAAATTCTGCTTGATCCAATTTTATGTTCTACCATTATACCATATTTGTAGTATTCATTCCCACACACATTCTCTGTCTGTATAAATTAGAAAACTCCAGTTCTCCTTTAGAAATGTTAGATATCTTCTCATGAGCGTACATTGAATCTCATCTCCAGGGACCAACTACAATTTGAGTCCAGTTATAGATCTAGAAATAGAAAGGAATGGTGGGAAGAGTTCCTGAGGAGAATCAGCATTTCCTTGCATGACAGATGCCTCAAAGAAGGCCATTAAGGTTTCCTCAGGTGATACAGGAGGAGGTGGAAAGGCCTATACTACTGTTGCTGAGAATGTCACTGCCATTGAGGATGGGGATGTCACTTCTGCTAAGGGATAGAGTGAAGAGTTTTCTTTCACTGTTAAAAAACAAACAAACAAACAAACAAACAAAAAAAACAACTTATCAGAACTTAGGAGATCAAGGCCCTTAGCTTGAGGAGGTCAAGGCCCTTAGCTTGAATCAGCTTTCCAAATGTTCTCATCCCAACATTTGGGATTCCATTAGCTCCTAGTCAAGATCTTCATTTTAACACTCTGAAAGGCTGAATGTTCAATTTGTGCCTTAATTCAGCCAGTCACAAGATGAAGTTCCACCTTTGGTTTTCAGCAATTTCAGCCCTGCAATTACAGGAGATAAGAGTCTCCTTCAGAGAACACATAGAAGCTTTTAAGTCATTTATGCAAGTTCGTTATTTTTTATCTCACAATTTTGTACAGGGACATTAGAAGCAATCCACCAATATTAATGTACTTGATAGTTTTCAAAAAATGTTCAAATTTATTATATTCAGAGTCATCATGTTCCTTACTTCTTCTAAGTGGTTGATCAGAATATCCAAATGCAATATTTTGCAGATTATACCATGGAGAATCAGTGTTTTATTTCTGCTATTGGAAACAGAGTCATTACTGTCTTTAACTCCAATCAGATTAGAGAATCAATTCAAGAAACTCTAGAATAAATTTAGAAAACCCATCCTTAATAGTCTGTTCCTCTAGTATTTTTACCATAGAACTGTCAGAGCATCCCCCATCAGCCAAGATGGTGGTAGGGGAAGGTTCTTAGACAGAACACCCAAAGAACTAGCAAAATAGTTGAATACCATCCCCAACCCCCTGCTCTAGAACCAGATTAGAGGAGGGAACAAGGGAAGGCAGGCACATGCACCATAGAAGTCTAAATGGTGCAGGGTTGAGGTGCTGGACCAAAGAAGCCTGTCAATCTAGCCTAGGGAAAGAAGGGATTGGCTTGGAGGTCAACACACCTGAAGTGCACACAAATTTGGACAGTTGATTACTCATTTTGAGAAGCACCTGGTCCACCCTCACCCAAGCTAATATAATCCCAAGGAACAAAGAATCAATTTTTCTTTCCCTCCCTTCCCTTCCCTTCCCCTCCCCTCCCCTCCTCTCTCCTCTCCTCTCCTCTCCATTTCTCTTCTCCTTTCTCTCACCCAGTGTACTTGCCTGTTCTCTCCATGGTGGTGTGGCCTTAGCAGGAATTCTGGACACAGGCTTTTGTCTTGCCCTTGCTGAGCATGGTTGAACTTTTTCATGGAAGAAATATGAGCTGCTCTTTGTGAGCACCATTTTCCCAGGATGCAGTGCCTGAATAGAACCTCTTTCTTTTTATACCAGGATCTCCCTCACAGGTTTGGCTTGTGTGATGGCAGAGAGCCAAACCTCCATTTTTGTTTGGTTATAGTATCACTCTAATACCAAAACTCATTTTAACAACATTTTGACAATGTAGTTATGTAATAGTTTCTTGATTAAGGTTAACTTTGAAAATATTATTTTATCACTTGTTGATATGACATGCCTTACTGACTTCGCTATTATTCTCTTTTTTTTTTTTTCATAAAAAGCATTAAAACAACAGGTACTTGATTTTTTTATACCAAGTCAATGATTTCCTTTCAAAGCCAGTGTGTACTTCAAATATCTTCCTATTGGACTCATCCTCCTCTTTATCTGCACCACTTATCCCTCTTGATACAAAGAATTCTGATGTTATAATTCAAAGACATGGTCTTGCCTTTTTTCCCCTTAAGGTACTTGGTCCAATGGCTTAATAGAGTCATTAAATATGCTAAGATAATTGCTTTTATTTTTTTTATTTTAAAAGGAATAATTTCAATAGTGTTTACAAATTGTTTTCCCCAATATCATATCCTGGAAACCAGAACAGTCTTCACATAGTGCTAAAAGATCTGTTCAGGTAAAGAAAAAAAAAATGAAATAAATGAAGATTGAAAGATGAAAGAAAAGGAAAAGGAAAGTGAGGGAGGAAAAGATGGAGGGAGAGAAGGAAGAAGGAAGGAAGAAAAGTTTGAAGGCAATAATTCATATTGCCAAAATTTTCAATGTCTTCTTCAGTTATCAGAGCAAATGGGAGCAACATGGTTATGTATTTGTGAAGCATTAGTTGCTGAGATGCAAAATAATAATAATAATAATAAATAAAAATCAAAACCAAACAAAAGAAAACTACAAAGAATGGTACTTGTAGAAGTTACTGTGTTCTTGCCCCCTACAACACACGACTTTGAATTTGGAAGACGTAGTTTACTCACCCATCAAATATTTAAATTCTTTTTTTTTTTAAAGATTTTATTTCTTATTTTCAGAGAGAGGGGGAGGGAAAGAGGCAGAGAGGGAGAGAGACATCAATGTATGGTTGCCTTTCACCTGCCTCCAGCTACACACCTGGTTGAACACCTGGCTTGCAACCTGGTTATGTGCCCTGTCTGGGAATAGAACCAGTGACCTTTGAGTTCACCAGCCAGCATCTTATTCACTATGCCACCATCCAGGACCAAATATTTAAATTCTTATTGTTGGATGTTGCTAAAATTTTCTGAGTGCGCTAAATTTTTTTATTCCCTAATCAAATGAATTTTTATTGAGTGCTTACCATATGCCACACATTGTTCTTGGTATTGAGGATAAAGCAGGGAACAAAAGTAATAAAACTTCTGCAGTTTGCCTTTCACCAGAGAAGATGAACAAGAAATCAAATAGATAAATGAACAAGGACAACTCAGGTATATGACACAGTTATGAAAAATATCGGCATGCTTCTCAAGTAGGAGAGGTGTGAACCCCACATATTAGCTGTTTTGGTCCCATCACTCTAAGAAAAAAAGAGACTGGAACTAATAACAGTTTCTACTTTCTCACTTTACTGTATATCTTTAGTGGCAACAGATTCTATTTGCAATACTCAACCCTCCTATTTGGGGGATGTTTTCATAAATTCAAAGATTCATCAAAATATAAGCTATTTCCCTCAGATTCCACCAATCAGATTGTACAGAGATCATATCATTGATATTAAAATATTGCCAAGTCTACCAGATCCTACTAATTTGACTATACAACCAATCTAGCCTTTGCAATATACCTCATATTCTTCTGAGAATTCCCATGAGTGCTGACAGTTGGTCATAAATTACTGCCGGTTGTCAGTGACCACATCAGTTAGCAGAACAAAGAATCTACAGATGCAGGCCCTAAAGAAGTCCACCATGATCTATGAGACTGGAGCTGTATTTTAATTACCATCATCACTATGTCCTCTTAAACATTGGTAAGGACTGGAAACCTACTATACTTGGTGTTGGTGATGTTTTGGTACCTTGACACTAAAGCCCCATATCACTACTCTTGCAAAGTCAGAACACTTTATTATTAAGTTTAGTTAGAGAGCATGCTCACAGCAAAGTTTCACTCCCCCTAAGCACACATATTCTGTCAGGATGGTATCCTGAAATGTCTTCCTCCTCTAAGAACAGGCCCTTTTGGGGGATCTAATCAATAATACAGATTTCTTATTCTTTCAGTCTAAGAACACTCTGGGAATCTGTTTTATTTGTCTCTGAAATATGGCTTTAATTAGGGTGATTCTAGCCCATAAAACCACCCAGAAGGTATACACAGGTTAAATTATTTCCTTGAGTAGGCTCTTAAGCCCTGTTATGAAATGTTGTTGGGTTTTGGCTATCCAGAATCTTGATTTCCTTATGGAAAATTTTCTTTTACCATAATCTGTTGTCCTGATGTACCTTTGCACAAAAAGTGGTCATATAACCCAAGCCAAGCCAATTGTACTTTCCCAAGAAAATCTTGAGAAGAAACACTTAAGGGTAGAAAAACGTCTGAAATTAAGTTATTTCAGTGAGCTCACTCTGACAACACTATTGAGTAGTTTATGATTTCCATCCCTGAAGTTGCTTATTTGTTCTTTTTTGAAAACTTGATTCTCCACAAATATTATGAGTTACAATAAATTGATATCATTGCAAACAATTATTTTTATTTAAATTAGCCAGAATTGGTTTTCATGGCTTGCAGCTAAGGAAATGTAACCAGCAAAGTCTGAATATAAACCAGTTAATGTAAATAAAACAGGGGCAGAAAGGGTATCTTCTAATTCCATTCACCAGAAGCATTCAAGCCCAATGTCTTTCCAACCAAAATACCTTATAACTTAGCCTCTACATAGTCTTGAAATTCTCTCATTAAATTATCAGCAGCTACTTTGTTATAACTGTCAGCCTCCTCATGCCTCATTATACTATGAATGCCACTTCTCTGATTAAAGTTATTGAATCACCCCCTCCTAGCTTTAAACAAGTCACTTTCAGCACTTATTCCAGAGGTGTCTTTCAGGAGGTTGGCATGCAATATCTTCACTTTTTCACATATCATTACCTCCAAAATGCCATGGGTGGTTAACTGCTTTTTGTTTATCCAAATCAACAATTTTCCTACCTCTTCAATTGCATGTGATCATTGTTGCATGATCACTTTCATACCCTTAGCAACATCAGCACTCTTGATGGCCTCTTTATGTTTTCAAATTGTGCTAAGCATCAATTACACCATGCCATACTCAGTAGCCAGATCAGACACATGAACACCACTATCATACTTTGCAATGTTTTAAAGCTCTATCATTCTCACAACTTTCCTTTTCACTTTGCTATCAGTAACATTCTTAGGATCATTGTGACTGTACATATTTCATAATAATAAGCAGCAACAAAAGCAAAAAAACATGAGAATGTTCACAGCACAATTTTGGAGATATTAACAACTCAAGGTTTAGTAATAAACTGACTAATACTCATGTGTCCTCTTTTTTGTTTGTTGCCTCAGAGATATGTGACTAATCATACAGGTATCAGCATGAAAGGGTCATTGAGTCTAGAACCAGAGTTTTGTTTGACAATCAAGATACTTTTTCTGTGAACAACTTTGTCCAGAATCAAATTTTTTGAGATGGGAGATGTTTGAGAACCGAGGTTTGACTGTAGCCGTGAAAATGTTTCAATCACAGAAATGAACTAGAACAATTAAATTGCAAATAGGAAGATATCATATCAGAGATATTGAAAAAGTAGAATTAAGAAGATTTGAATGTGAAGGCCAAGGAAGGTGGAGGAATAATAGCTAATTTCAGGTACCTGAAAGGGCAATGCCATCAAATAGAGAACAAACACAAAAATGTTGAATTAATTTGGAAATGTTCTGCATTTGAGGTAATGGTGAGACATTCACAATGAAGGGTTAGAGCATGGCCAAAGCAACAATGGTAAAGAGTTTGGAATCATCCTTTTGCAAATATTTGAAGGCATGAGTTTAACTAACTTATCCACAGACAAGAGAAAAGCTGCAGGCAGAACCTCTCAGAGCTCATTCATTTATGAATGGAAAAAAAAGGAAAGAGCCAGACAAGCGGGGCGGGGTGGGGGGCACACAGCCAGAGCTGGCAAAGCCAATATTTCAGTTTTGTAATGTACTGAGGACAGTCTGGTTATTTCAAAAACAAATATAGTCATGCTGTCTCCATACTCAAAATATTTTAACGCATTCTTTGTAAAGATGTTACTTATAGAAAATGTGTATCAGAATTACCTGACATGTTGTTTTAAAAGGTAGATTCCCAGGCCCACTCTAAGGATTGTGAATTGCATGAGGTTTGTCCAGAAGGTATCCAGCCATGTAATGTGAAACATAGAGACATTTATTGAAGAAGATACAAGATACAAGAAACATTGCACATAGGACAGTGATGTCTCAATCCCCTTCAAAGCAAGTACCTTTGAGCCTAACACAGTTCTCCTAATCTCCATTAGCTGCCCTGTTGTAATTTCCTGAACCTCACCCACAGTCTAAAATCTTCCCTTTCAAAGGTGGTTTTTGTTTTGGGAAAGGCCAGAAGTCACAGGGTGCCAAACATGAGCTGTAGAGATGCTGAGTCACCTAAGTGATTTGATATTTCACCAAAAATTTGCACAAAACGTGACACACAAGCAGGTGTGTTGTTGTGATGAAGCTGCCAATCACCAGTTACCCATAGCTACAGCCTTCTGAATTGTCTAAATAGTTCCTGTGGAGGAATGTTCAAGCTTAATGCAAAATTTGATGCAGATTCATTGCTTTACTCACTCGGTCACTTTGAGTGTGACAACCACACAGTACACATGCTCACTCAATGGCCATCTACTGCCCCCACTGGCTAGTATATTGTCATTGTTTACCTGTGTGCATCCCAATCCACTCTCCTTCACTGCCAGATTATATCAATGTCACACAAATCATTCTTGTTATATTAACAATGGCTGCACTTTTCTAGGACAGACCTTGTATTCTTGAGGAATCCTTATTTTTCATTGGGTTGGTGAAAAAGTAAAGCTCATAAAGAAGTCTGAGGAAGAGTATTACAAAAGAAGAAAAAGGAGGGCAGAATTTTAAGAGACCATTGTTTCCCAAAGTATGCCCTAACTTTGCAAGGTCACCTGAAAGACAACTTAAATGCAGATTTCTAAGCCTAATCCCAGCTCACCAAATCACAATTTCTGGAGTTGGGGTGTAGAAAACATGCATTTTATTTTCAGTTTTCTTTTTTACTGAATTTATTGTTGTGACATTGGTTAATAAAATTATATATGTTTCAGGGGTAAAATCCTATAATGCATTATCTGTTTATGTATCATGTGTTCACCTACCAACGCAAAGTCTCCTTCCATCACAATTGTTCCCCCTTTACACACTTCTACCTCTTCCCACCTCCCCTCTTAACCTCTGGTAATCACCATACTGTTCCATGTATCTATGAGGTTTCTTTTTCCTTAAACCTTTTACCTTTTTCATCCAGTCCCCCTACCTCCTCCCTCTGATGTCAGTCTGTTGTTTGTATCTCTGAGTCTGTCTCTATTTTGTTAGTTTCTTTTGTTCATTAGATCCACATATAAGTAAAACTATATGGTATTTGTCTTTCTCTGACTGGCTTATTTCACTTAGCATACTACTCCACAGGTCCATCCATGTCATCACAAAAAGTGAGATTTCCATTTTTTATGGCCAAGTAGTATGTGCATTTTAAATGGTGGTTCCTATTTGAAAGGGGCTGGCCTTGACACATCAAGCAGCTTTAAAATCAGGAGCAGTGGGGTTTGTAATGGAAAGGAGTGAGCATGCTGTAATGCAGTCCATGGTCTAAGAGGATAGGTTGTAAAGGGAATCAAAGTCCATATGCAGAAGTCACTAGGAGAGACCAAGTTACAAACTGAGGAGATATCAAAATTAAAAGAGGATCAGAAACCAAGAGAAACAGCCAAGTCATCTTTCATCCCATGGCATTTTAAGCAGGCCATTAGCTTCATTATGGTCATTGTCGTGGGGCCTTTTTAAAACATTGCCCAGCAACCACAATAAGGTCTCATATAACCTCAAGATTCTTTGATAATTGAACTCCTAGATTTCCATTAATAATAATGCTTTTTTATTTTGTTCCTACCTTATGATGAGCACTTAAAGTGTTAAAGAATCAGTACAGGGTTTTTGGTTATGATTCTAAGTTTAGAAAGTATAAGTTAAATATAAGAACACTTAATGTAGTGAATCATCCTCTAGAATAAGATTTTATGGCAGAAAGGAAACTGGAGAGCAAGGAGAGTGTGAGGGCAGGCACCGGTAGAAAGAAAATATAGAATGCTGTTTGTGAACATGTTCGTTTTCAGCTTGGCATCTCCTGATTTCAAAGCTGCATGTGACATTTCCTTCAAAGCCTAAACAAGCATACGGAAGACAGTATTTCAGTCAATGTTAGTGTTCCAGGGCCTGTGAAATTGTTGGCAACACAGCCACAGGAAGTGGGGGAGCCAAAGGATTAGGTGGACAGGAGACCAGGAAAACAACTAGAGGTTAGCACCTCTCCCAGATGCTGCTGGATAGGAAGTTACATGTCCAGTCCTACCAGGCTTTTTTTTAACCCTTGCATAGGCCCCATCTTTCTATATCTCTAAAAGTGTTATACAGTCAAGAGGGGCAAAATCCTCCCCCCCCCCCCATAGTAGTGACTTCTCCATGGCAGGGGCTGGGGTGGCAGAACAATTGGAAAGACATTTTTCTTTTATTGCTCAGCAAATATGTTTAAGGCAAGAGTTCAATAAAGAAATGAAATGATACAGAAATTTTCCTGGACTCCTACTGGATCCTCATCCTACTATCTTTGTTATGTAGCACTGGCTACATAAATCAGCAGTGGGGAACATTTTCTTCTAACCATTGACCCACAGGGGAAAAAAAATAAGATCATGTAAGTAAAAAACATTCTTGTTCTTCATCTGGTTTCTACATTAAAAGGTTACATTATACTAGCATGTTATTTTTTTTAAAACCTGTTCTAAAAACATTGTTCAATTAGTGAAGGGTGGGCAAAGCAGGATAGAAGGAACTAGAAAGATAATACTAAATGAAAGAATGGATAAAAAAAATAGAGATTCACAAGGAAACAAAGGCATGAGGTAAAAACATAGGGATAAAGATTGGCCTTTGAAAATTTTAAAAAGATTTTATTATTTTTAGAGAGAAAGGAAGGAAGGGAGGCAGAGAGGGAGAGAAACATCAGTGTATGGTTGCCTTTCACCTGCCTCCAGCTACGAACCTGGCTGGAGACCTGGTTGGAGACCTGGTTGGAGACCTGGCTTGCAACCTGGTTAAGTGCCCAGGCTGGGAATCGCACCCGCGACCTTTGGGTTCTCAGGCAGGTGCCTTATCCACTGTGCCACCAACCAGGGCTGCCCTTTGAAAATCTGATGGACATTTTAGCAGTTTAAAAAAACTAACGAGCACTGGCTGGTGGTACAGTGGATAGGGCACTAGCCTGGAGCCCAGAGGTCGCTGGTTCATTTCCTCAGCTGGGCCACTTGACCAGGTTGTGGGTGGGGTCTCCCGCCAGGTCTGTGGCTGGAGACAGATGAAGGGCAGCCATACAGAAGGGCAACCATACATTGATGTCTCTTGCTCTCTGCTTCTGTCCCTTCCCTTCTCTCTAAAAATAGTAAGTAAAATCTTTTAAAAAACTAACAAATTTAGACTCTTTTCTGCATTAGAAGATCATATTTCTACATTTATTTTCAACTTTCAAAATTAATTTTTCAAAGGAGCCTTTATTTTATCATACGATCTGAAATTCTTTGCATCTGTGAAAAAGAATGTGTTGGCTATTTCTTTTGGAATCTTGGAGGCACTTTAAATTTACTATCTAGGGCTCCAAAGTCTTATTTTGGGGAAAATAAATTGTCTGGTTACCTTATTGGCTTTTTTTTTTTTTTTTCTATATTCATTTCCTTAGCTACTTGATTTGTTTTATTTCTAGTTGGACATTTGCGGAGAAATACAGTGACACAAAGATTAACTAAAAATAAAAACCAATGTAACTACCTTTAAGACCAAGTAGGCATTTAAAAAAAAGATTTTATTTATTTTTAGAGAGAAGGGCAGGGAGGAAGGAAGAAAGGGAGAGAAATATCAGTGTATGGTTGCCTTTCACCTGCCTCCAGTTATGGGCCTGGCTGGAGACCTGGCTTGCAATCTGGTTATATGCCCTGACCGGAGAATTGAACCAGAAACCTTTGGGTTTGCAGGCCAGTGCCTATCCACTGAGCCACAGGCCAGGCAAGTAGGCATTTTTAATGACTGGTTCCATGAATTGAAAATTTTAATTCTGATAAAGCTTCAGTAGATCAGATGACATTTATGGAACAATCAACAGTTTAGACATAGGTTAGCATCTCTCAGTACTGTGCCTGTCATTTTAGTCACTGCCCTTTTAGTGATAGCTGTTAGTGTAAAATAGGTCCTCATAGTTTAGCTTTTCCCATGATTTACAGAATTAAGAAACAAATTAGACTTTGTGGGGGAGTGGGTGGGTGAGAATGGGACAGAGGGAAGGAAAAGGGGATAGATATAATAAAACAACAATAAAATAAAATAAAATAAAATAAACAAATTGGAGACAATTTTAATTTGATTGCAAATTAAAATGCAATAGAATGTTGCCCCTTTTATTTTATTTTCTTTGTTTTGTAAACCACCTATGCAAATTACAAAATGGCAGTTATCTTTAGAAGCTGAATCAATATAAAATGTAAACATGAATTTTAAGATACAAAATACACAGGTAAAAATGGATATTTTTCAACCTCAAATATTGAACTAATTTTATTTATCCTGGTTCTTCTTCCCTGGCCAAGCGACAGCCCCCTTAATCTTGCCTTGTTCTTAAACTCAGTAAAGCCTCACAGCCCTGTCACTTTGTCCCAAGTCCACTGTTCCCATTTACACAGAGAAATAACTTTGCCTGATCGCAGAGCATCAAAGCCTTGTAAATGCATACCCATCTCACTTAGTGCACCATTTCTTAAATTGCCAACTTACTCTGTTCTTCCCATGGGTATGCTGTGTACTCATTTAGGGCTCTTTGATTTTATGTTTTCATAATTTTCCCTTTTAACTCCACTAGACATCCAAAGAGTTACATAATTTTTTAGAGAAAGGCCTGGTTTACTGATCTGTACTACATGAAAAATTAAAAACTTACCTCTGTTACCAGAAAATACATAGGTCATTAAAGAGCTTATTCTTTTTATTTTATTTTTCAGAACTTTGAAATTATTTGAACATACCAAAATATTTTAAAACTGCATTTTGTCCTACCTATTGGTACTTACCCTGCTGATGGATTGAATTAAGCTAAAACTTGGATTTAATGTTTGTCTTGCAATTTTTGCTCATTAATTTGTCTTTCAATTATTTGCCTTTGTACTACTGCTCTTTAACAATATACAGTGCTATGACAATTTTGGTGACCCATCTCAGGAGGTGGAATAAATATTGGCAAGTCTCATTTTTGGATCCTCTCGGTGGTATCTGATGAACATTTGCAGACAGAAGCTCTTCTTCGATACTAATGTTAGTTTCTTTTCATAAGAGAGTCAATAGTTGTAGAGAGTAGATATATTATTTAGCCTAAACCTTAATGTGAGCATCATAAATGCCTTTTCTTTAAAATGAATATCAAAGTTTCTTTAGTTTCAAGGATGTTATTTCCATTTCAAATGGAGACATGAAGAGGAACCACTCTCCGATTTATCTCAAATTCGTCTTACCCAATTCATCTCATTCTTCGCCTAAGACTACATTCCCAAGAAGGACAGACTAACTTCCTGCCTCCCTGAATCTGAATCTTTGGGAAAAAAAGAAATAAAGAACAATTAGCCCCTTTCCATGTGGTATTAATAGGCAAGTAGCTGCTTACATTTCCATGAGTTTTTGTGTTGCACGTGCTCCGAGGTGAAATCTGATTTTTTTCTTCTTGCTTTTCAATTGATCTGTAAGATCAAATCCCAAGGTGGTTATCATTGCTTCCATTAAATACCCAAAATTTGCTTGTCAGAAGAAGAGAGGAGGAGGAAGAGAAACAGAACAAAGAGAATAAGGAGGGCAGAGGTGGCGTAGGAGCAGGAATCCGTTATCTATTCATTTATTGATAGTAAAATTGAGGAAAATGATTGTTACTCCTTTTTGTTAACAGAATTAACTGATGCTCAGATTTTTTGTATGTGTTCTGTTGTTTTTATTTTGGTATTTAAATTTCTGAAAAATAACCTATTATAATGAAAATTGGGGTTCTTTGGCACTATGAAATAGATAGTAAAGAATGAGGAGGTGGTATTAGTAGAGAATAGAGATGAGAACTTATATGTAGTGAAATATAGTGAATGCCTGGTATGTACAGGCCACTGTCCTAGCCACTTTTTTAAAAAGATTTTATTATTATTCTATTACAGTTGTTCCAATTTCCTCCCTTTGCTCTGCTCCACCCATCCCACCACCCACCTTACAGTCAACCTCCACCCTGTTGTCCATGTCCATGGTTTATTTATACATGTTCCTTCACTAGACCCTTCCCTTTCTTTCCACCCTTATTCTCCTCCCTCTCCCTCCTCCCCTATGGTCACTGTCAGTCTGTTCCTTGTTTCTATGCTGCTAGTTTTGTTTTGCTCACTTGTTGTTGTGTTCATTAGTTTTTTGTATTAGGTGAGATCATATGGTATTTGTCTCTTGCTGCCTCACTTATATCATTTAGCATAATACTCTCCAGGTTTATCCATGCTGTCACAAAAGGTAGGAGTTCCTTCTTTCTTTCTGCTGTGTGTAAATGTACCACAGTTTTTTGATCCAGTCACTTACTGATGCACACTTAGGTTGTTTCCAAAACTTGGCTATTGTAAATAGAGCTGCTATGAACATAGGGGTGTTTATATTCTTTTGAATTGGTGATTTGGAATAATTACAGTAAGTTCCCAGCAGCAGAATCACTGGGTCAAAAGGCAGTTTCAATTTTATTTTTTTGAGGTAATTTCATACTGTTTTCCACAATGGCTGCACCAGTCAGCATTCCCACCAACAGTGCACTGAAGTTCCTTTTTCTCCACATCTTCACCAGCACTTGTTGTTTGTTGATTTGTTGATGATTGCCATTCTGACAGGTGTGAGGTGGTATCTTATTGTGGTTTTAATTTGCATCTCTTTGATGGCTAGTGATGTTGATTTTTTTTTCATATGCCTATGGGCCCTTTGTATGTCCTCCTCAGAGAAGTGTCTGTTCAGGTCCTTTGCCCATTTTAAAAAATGTGCTGCCTATCTCCCTGGTGTTGAGTCATATAAGTTCTTTACATATTTTGGAGATCAAACCCTCATCCAATGTATCATTGCCAAATATGTTTTCCCATATGGTTGGTTCCTTTTTAATTTTGCTGATGTTTTGTTTAGCTGAGAAGAAACTTTCCAGTTTGATATAGTCCCATTTGTTTATTTGTTCCTTTATTTCCCTTGTCCTTAGTAACGTATCAGTGAAAATATTGCTTTGTAGGATATCTAAAATTTGACTGCTTATGTTTTCCTCTAGGATTTTTATGGTGTTGTAGTTTATATTTAAGTCTTTTATCCATCTTGAGTTTTTTCTGGTGTATGGTATAAACTGGTGATTTAGTTTCTCCTTTCTTTCTTTCTTTCTTTTTCTTTCTTTCTTTCTTTCTTTCTTTCTTTCTTTCTTTCTTTCTTTCTTTCTTTCTTTCTTTCTTTGCATGTACCTGTCCATATCTTCCAACACCATTTATTGAAGAGACTATTTTTACTTCCTTTTATGATCCTGTCCTTTTTGTAAAATGTTAACTGACCATAGACTCCTGGGTTTATTGCTGAACTCTCTACTCTGTTTCAATGATTTATGTGTCTGTTCTTATGCCAGTACCAGGCTGTTTTGATTACAGTGGCCTTGTAATATAGTTTGATATCAGATATTATGATCTTTCAACTATAGCAATTCCTCCTCATTTACCAGTCAAGATTTAGTAGTGGACTGAAAGCAAGACTTTTTATCCCTAGTTATTAATTTCTGATATGACTGTATGATTTTCTACTTTTTCCACAAAGGTTTATAATTATTACTTTATTATCTTGATGCTCAAATTATTCCAGATTTGGCCAGTGAGAACTTCTCCAAGCTAGTGTCAGTGTCCTTATGACATGACCCATTATATTTTTTTAGAGCTTTATTGCTTTCTGATATAACAAGATGTCCCAGGATCATCTTGTACTTTTCTTGTTCTAACCCTGGAATCAGCTATTTCTCTGTGCTACCTCAGTTCTTTTATGAAGAATGATGTTAGGGACCTTTAAGGTTTTGGCTCCGATTTTTAAAGATTTCCAGTATTTATCATCTTGCAAATCATTAGTTTATAGATGGGAAGTCTAAAATAGTGATTTGGAGAGTTATTTGCTTAATATGATCATATCATTTTCAACACATACTATGCTTTAAACATGTATTTTCTGAAATAACGTCATTAGTCTAGATTGACTGCAATGTGAGCTACACAGAGAATCTGAGAAAACAGAGCTGCAAGGGTCTTTTGTACTCAGCTACTCCATCACCTCATTTTATAGATTAAGAAATGGGTCTGACAAGGTGAATCTTATCTAAGATCTAAAATCAGTTAATAGCAGATATCATCTCATTTCTGTCAAGTGCTATTTTCCTGGTACTCTCCTACAAGCTACATTTTCCTTCATCAAAAATATAATATTAAAAAAAATACTTTAATAAAGAAAATTCCTGTGAATTCTAAATTTCCACTAAGACTATAGGCATAATTACTAGCTGCACACTTTGAGTTTTGTCTGGGCGTAGCTATCTGTCTACCAAAAGGTCAGCATTGAGTACAATTTCCTTAATAACCCTATTAATGATTTTAAGGAAGACAAGTAGTCACCAGCATTCAGACTTTAGAAAACATAAGCCCAGAGCCAGAATTTTAATTACTTAAGTTCCTTAGCAGCCTGTCAACTATTTCTGCTTCCATTTACCAAACAAGGTTATAGAAACTTGGGGAGCTTAAGCAATTCATCCAAAATCAACGAGCAAAATGACAATAAATGGCATTTGATGTGAGATCTGATGTCTCTTAATCCTTATCCTTATAACTGGCTCCCTGCTGTTCACCTCTGCAGGATGAGGGTGAGGCACAGAGGCTATCCCTGGAAATGATTGCATATATTGACTCAGAGAACAGCAGTCCTGGAAAAGTAGAACCTTCACTGAGTTACTACCTTTGGCTGACAGATGTCTGAGGCAGGCGAGGATCCTAAAATGAAGTTATTAAGGGCTAGCAGACCAGCTTGTGGAATGGAAAGTGTAAGCCTGTGGACTTTCCTTTGCTGGAGGTGTTTAGGATTGGTTACATCTCCCTCTTTCTGGAGTCACTTATGTGTAATTTACCTGCAATCAGGGATTAGACTATTCGACAGTTCTCCTAAACTTCTGATCACAGAACTCTTAAAGGGTAGTGGGTGAGAAAGTGTTGGAGAAGTTGCCTATAGGCCTATGTGAAATAAAGGTTTCTGAATAAATAATGCATCTCTCATATATATTCTTCAAATGTATCTAGATGATGTTATTGATACAATTGTTATTAAATTCACAGTAATTTTAATAACTGGGCAGTTTCTTATTAACAGATAGCAAAATTTCAAAATGTTATTAAGCACAACTTTCTTTATGCTCATATTCTATATGGCCAGTGTTCTCTGGACTTTAGAATAACAAAAGTTTCCTTATGCAAAAGAATATTCTCTCACTCATGAATGCACTTCTGGATAATTTTACAGAATTCATTTTCACCCCTTTTATAGCAAATAAATTGTTCAGGGATCTTCAGATCCAAAAAGACCCCCCCAAAAGAAAGAGATTTATAAAAAGTGCAATGACATAATTAAATAGGAGATAGTGTGCAGAAACTTCTTACAAAGAAAATTGAAATGGACATGAATTTGAATAAGTATTAGCAAAGGGATAGACAGAGAAAGTGATAGCATCATGATTACCTGGGAGATGTATATGTCAAGAATACAGAAGCATTATATTGCTGCATGCAAACTAGAAGTAGGCTATTTGGGATTACAATAAGGAAGAACAGGAAGCTTGCATTTCCCACAGGTACTTCCTATTTCACAGTGATCATGACACAGTGAAATTCAGAATAGAAAAACAAAAATAAATTCTTTATGCATTCAGTATTTGGAAAGGAGAGCCATGGAAAAACTGTGATGTTGAGTAAAAAATGGAATAGTTTATGAATTTAATAACTTACAGAGTTATGGACTACTTTAAATCAACTTCTTGGATGCTCAGAAAAAAAGGTATGCCAGCATTCAAAATTATTACATGCCTGGAAATGAACATTCTGTAATGGCTTGATGGTGGTGAGAGATTGCCAATGTTTTCTTTGTGATTAAAAAAATAAAACAAAAAACCTTGTGTAACATAATATCTACCAGGTTAACCATTTTGATGTTCTATAGTGTTAAGTACATGCTCAACTTTGTGAAACAGATCTCCAGAGATTTTTTCATCTTGCAAATCTGAGATTCTATACCACTCAAAAGCAACTTCTTTTTTCTCTCTCAAACTCCTGGCAGCCATCATTATACTTTCTGTTTTTATGAATTCAACTGCTCTAAGTATTTCATATAAGTGGAATCATACAGTATTTACATTTTTATGATTGGCTCATTTTATTTAGCATACTTTCCTCAAGATTTATTCATGTTGTAGCTTGTGGCAGGATTTCCTTCCTATTTAAGTCTGCATACTATTCCATTGTATGTATTTACCACAATTTGTCATCCAGTCGTTCACTGATGGACATTTGGATTGCTTCCACATTTTACCTACTGTGAATGTAACCTGCCAATATTTTTTTATGTGCACTTTTCATCATCTCAATCCATTTATATGAATACATATTATGTTTCTATTCCTTCCCAACTAAAGGGATAGAAGAGTAACTATTCAAAACTGGTATTTAAAAATACAGGCAGTAAAATTTGAGATATCCTATGCAGAAATATGTTCACTGATACTTCACCAAGGGCAAAGGAAATAAAAGAACAAATCAACAAATGAGACTATATCAAATCGAAAAGTTCCTGTGCAGCTAAAGAAAACAGCAGTAAAATTCAAAGGGAACCAACTGTATGGGAAAACATATTTGCCAATGATACCTCAGACAAGGGTTTGATCTCCAAACAATATAAATAACTTATGAGACTCAACACCAGGGCGACAGAGAGCCCAATTTAAAAAAATGGGCAACCCCTGGCTGGTAGCACAATGGATAAGGTGCTGGCCTGTGAACCCAAAGGTCGCAGGTTCGATTCCTCAGCCAGGGCATATAACAAGGTTGCAAAACAGATCTCCAGTTAGGTCTGTGGCTGGAGGCAGGTGAAAAGCAACCATACATTGATGTCTCTCTCCCTCTCTGCCTCTCTCTCTTCCCTTCTTTCTAAAAACAATTAAAAATAAAATCTTAAAAAAAATGAGCAGAAGACCTGAACAGACAACTCACTGAGGGAGACATACAAAGAGCCCAGAGGCATATGATAGAATGCTCAACATCACTAGCCATCAGAGAGATGCAAATTAAAACCACAATAAGATACCACCTCACACCTGTCAGAATGGCAATCATCAACAAATCAACAAACAAGTGTTGGGGAGGATGTGGGACAAAGGGAACCCTGGTGCCCTGTTGGTGGGAATGCAGGCTGGTGCAGCCACTATGGAAAACAGAATGGAGTTTCCTTAGAAAACTAAAACTGGAACAGCCTTTTGATCCAGCAATTCCACTACTAGGACTATACTCAAAGAATCCTGAAACACCAATTCAGAAGAATCTATGTACCCCTATGTTCATAGCAGCACTATTTACAATAGCCAAGTGCTGGAAACAGCCTAAGTGCCCATCAGTGGATGATTGGATCAAAAAACTTTGGTACATTTACGCAATGGAATTCTATATAGCAGAAAGAAAGAACTCATACCCTTTGCAACAACATGGATGGAACTGGAGAGTATTATGCTTAGTGAAATAAGCCAGTCAGTGAAGGACAAATACTATATGATCTCACCCATTACAGAACAATAATGGACAAAACAAACAACAAGGAAAACAGAACCAGATATATGAGTAGACCTCCAGTGTGCAAGGAGAAAGGGGTCGGGGTTGGGAAGACGGGGAGGAAGCGGCAAAGAAGGGGAGCAGTTTAGACAAGAACCTAGTATGGAAGAACCATGGTCATGGACATCAAGTGGGATTGACTTTGTGGGAGAGTGGGTGGGTGGGGAAGGGGGCAGAAGGGAGTAAAAAGGGGATGAATATAATACAGCAACAATAAAATTAAATTTAAAAACTGGTATTTTCCCCCGATAAGCAAATAAGCAGAGAGAGAGAGAGAGAGAGAGAGAGAGAGAGAGAGAGAGAGAATCCTTATGCTTTGTCTTGAAAAGATAGAAAACGGTCTGCTCAAATATAACAGATTTATAAACAATAACTACCTGTTAAATCTTTATTGATTATATGATTTTTTCCAAAACACTGGGTTAATATAGCTTAGGTAAAATTCAGGTTGTTTTAGCAATTACTTCTGTCTAAAATGGTGGTTGCAAAGCCTGGTCAGATACCAGATTCTCCTAAAGACCTTGAAAATCCTTATTCCTTATTCCTATTTATAGGTACCAAGTTAAAAACTCTAGAATTAGGAAGCATTGCTTCCATTTGATCTACCAGCTCTGACTAGAATGTATCATGTTTGTTTTTTGTTGTTGTTGTTTTGTTTTTAACTTTTTTAAAAGAAAATTTTATTCATTATTTCCAGAGAGAGGGGAAGGGAGAGAGGCAGAGAGGGAGAGAGACATCAATGTATGGTTGCCTTTCACCTGCCTCCAGCTGTGTACCTGGCTTGCAACCTGGCTTGCAACCTGGTTATGTGCCCTGGCTGAGAATCGAACCATCAACCTTTAGGTTTGCAGTGGGTGCCTTATCCACTGTGCCACCATTCAGGAGTAGAATGTATCATGTTAAATCATCAAATCATTCTCTTTTGTTATCTTGGAGTCTAAAGCCCTTCCAAAAAGCTTCTGGCTTCTTCTTTTAAATTAATTAATTTTATTATTATTATTTTAAATTATCTGGCTTCTTCTTTATCAGCTAAGGATATAGCTATTTTATTTCACTGTGGCTCTAATGATTTTCTGGGACTTCTACCATGTCAGCACTCCATCACTCTGGCCTTTCCCATCCATGTGCACTGCCCATTGCTCCCCACAGCCATCTTTTACTTGTCATTGTTACTATACCCAATACAAAATCCTCCCTTTCCTTCTCTGATTCAGAGCCTCTGTGATTTTCAACGTAGCAATTAGTCAAACTGTTATTAATTGAGATGTGTTACTAGGTTACCCTTCTGATCCCAAGCAATCCTGTTCTTTTATCAGGAACTTCCAATGACCATGCCTCTTACTTTAAAGTCCCTCTCTCCCTCCCTCTCCCTCTCCCCCCATCTCTGTCTCTGTCTGTCTGTCTGTCTGCCTGTCTCTCTCAGCTAGTATCATTGTTGTTGCCTCATCTGGGAAATATATTTCAGAATAGATGAGAAAAGGAAGGAGAGAAAGATATAGTTATTATGCTTTAAATAATTAAATCCTTGGCCTACACTCACCCATAATCAGCTACAGATGTTCTCTAAATTGTCACATTTTTCATTTCTCCCTCCCCCACTAAATGTTCCTGAACTAACAATACATTAAATGAGAAAATGCCTGTCCATAAAATTTGCTTATTTTGCAACTTGTCTCACTCAATATAGCATCTTTCTCATCATCCATAATGTCCAATCAATTGCATACCTCCCCCAACCCCAGGAAGATTGCTCATTGATCATTTACACCATTAAAGAATGAGAAAAAGAGACATTTCAAAGAATAGAGGTATTTTAATAACCTCCAATTTGAATATCTTCTCAGTATCTACCCCCTGCTGACACAATATAGCAAATATTACTACCTTCACCCTCTCTGAAAGGGGGTTTCAAAATTTCCCTGAGGTGATGTAGTATTTTATTTATTAAGGATGCTAGAAATATGCCAAACCATTAAATCCTATGGGGATCCCTATTCTGGTTGAAACAGGAAGATCACCATGGATACATCTCTGCTCTACCGGATGATCAGCAGCATCTGTTGAGCTAAGCTTGGGAGCCCTTTTTATTTCAGACTACTTATCATACAAATTTCATTAGGTAAAACCATAAATGCCACATATCATTTAGTGTTTTAAGAATACATATCTTCCAATAGCGTTGTGTGAAAGCAGAGTAGTCATCAATTCCCAGAATCTGTCATACCTGTTTGAAATTTCCTGATCTACGGTGACTATCCTGCTATCAACTAGATGGATGAAATTCTTCTGTAATCGATCTTCATCCAAAAGTTCACCCCAAGTCCTGAGCTTAGAAGGTGGTGGTGGTGGGGGGGGGAGCAAGAAGGTTGTTGGAACCACCTTTACCAAACAGCTTAGAGTCCTTGCTTCTTTGATATCTTATGACACATATATATGGCTTCTGCCAAATGTGCTTTGAGCTTTTAAAGTGTTGGACTTGCTTTATGATGGGTTGTGACCTACTTTCTTTCCAAAAGTATGATGAACCTTGCAGAATCTGAGCTGAATTGACAACAAGCAAAGCAGCAATAGAGTTTGAGGGTCCTATAAGAAGTTGGTAAGGAATGAATTATGGTTACATAATGTTCACAGGGAGCCCCAATCCCAGGATGATTTATTTACAGACCTCACTATTTCTGCTGTGCTTTACTTTCCATATTTGTGACCAGCAACATGAGTTCTGCCATAAGTTAGAGTTTCTCCTGTTGATGAGGAGAAAAGTGGTGCTGGGAAGTGAAAGTGATGGAGTTCATCTCAGAAATACCAATGACTAAGATTCTACCATAGAGTAATGATTAACTCTTTATTACCTAGAATGTGGTCTCAGACTTGATGCAAAGGTGGAGTCTGGGTTTTTTGCTAAGTCAAAGAAGGACAAGAAAACCTGATTTTCTTATAAGTAGTGCCCTCATGAAAGGCCTTTCTTGAGAACATTGTTGTATAATTTAAGCATACTTTAAAAAACATTTTAGATAAATTTTTACATGTGTACCTTTGTACCATACACTTCTATTAAACAATACATAATTTTAAAAGTTTCAGGGATATTAAGATATATGATGGAACAGTGTTTATGGAAATATCAAAACTGTAAAAGATAAAGTTCTAACAAACAAATCTACAAAAGAAAAGGTTAGTTAATAACACATTAGCAGGGAAGTCAGGAAGACTCATATTTTTTTCTATAAACAATGCAACCTGAATATGCTGCAAGTGAATAATACACCAATGCTGATAAACCTGTTTCAAGAGTATAACCTGAAGAAGACATTTAACTAAGCCTATCTGTTATATCAAAAAGTTAGCATATCTTCAATCCGATTACTGAATAATTGATGAAAATCAACGCAAAGCTTCTGGCTATAACAACTTGAATAAACAATGCTATGTATGGAGATGGGATGAGTATCAAAAGGAAGTACTTAGGTTAAAAGTGAAAGAAGTAGCATTAAGATTCAAGCTTAAAAACACATCATCATAAACAAAGAAAGAGTTATATACAGTATATTTCTTATTTAAAAAACAAATAGAAAAAACCTACCTGCATTCTAATATCTAATTGGTTACTACAAAGCTTACAACTAGGATAAAGGGAAGTCCCAATGACAGTGTATACCTATTGAGTGGGGCCTTTATCATCAAAGTTCAATGTACATCCAAGGTATATTTTACCAAGGTTTATTTTTTAATTTTTATCTGATGAAGGTCTTATTAAAATTATATTTTATTTATTATGCTATTACAGCTGTCTTATTTTCCCTCTTTGCCCCCCACCACCCAGCAGCCTCCACTCCCTCAGGCAATCTCTCCCACCATTGTTCGTGTCCATGGGTCATGCATTGTAACTCCTTTGGCTACTCCATTTTCTATACTGTACTTTACATCCCCATGGCTATTCTGTAACTACCTACTTGTACTTGTTAATTTCCTCAACTCCTCGCCAAAGCACTGCTTCCATTTAGCAACCATCGAAACACTCTCCATATCCATGATTCTGTGTCCATTCTTCTTGTTTGCTTAGTTTGTTTTTTAGATTCAATTGTTGATATATATATATATATATATATATATATATATATATATATATATATATATTGGTCATAGTTTTGATCTTCTTTTTCTTAGTTAAGGTCCTTTAGCCTTTCATTAATAATGGTTTGGTTATGATGAACTCTTTTAATTTTTTCTTGTCTGAGAAGCTCTTTATCTGCCCTCCAATTATAAATGACATCTTTGCTGGGTAGAGAGATCTTGGCTGTAGGTTGCTGTTTTTCATGACTTTGAATATTTCATGCCAATCCATTTTAGCCTGCAAAGTCTCTTTTGAGAAATCAGCTGACAGTCCTATGGGAACTCCCCTATAGGCTAACTGACTGCTTTTCTCTTGCTGCTTTTAAGATTCTTTTTATATTTAACCTTTGGCATTTTTATTAAGCTGTGTCTTGGAGTGGGCCTCTTTGCATCCATCTTGTTTGGGACATTCCGTACTTCCTGGACTTGCATGTCTATTTCCTTCACCAAATTAGGAAAGTTTTCTTTCATTTATTTTTTCAAATAGATTTCTAATTTCTTGCTCATTCTCTTCTCTTCTAGAACCTCCATGACATTGGAATGCTTAAAGTTGTCCCTGGATCATTTTTATGCTATTGAGGTCCTCACTAAGTTCATTGAGTATCCTTATAACCAGTGTTTTGAACCCTGCATCTTATAGATTGCTTATCTCCAATTTATCTAGTTCTTGTTTTGGAGGGTTTTTTTGTTTTTGTTTTTGTTTGTTTTTTTTTTGAGTTTTGATCTGTTCTTTCATTTGGGCCATGTTTCTTTATCCCCTCATTTTGGTAGCCTCCCTGTATTTGTTTCTCTGTGTTAGGTACAGCAGCTATGGCTCAATGACTTGGTAGCATGGCCTAGTGTAGCAGAAATGAAGGATACACTAATTGAAATAAAGAACAACTTACAGTGAAATAACAGTAGAGTGGATGAAGCCAATAATCAAATCAATTATTCAGAACATAAGGAAGCAAAAAACAACCAATCAAAATAAGAAGAAAAAAAGAATAAAAAAAACAGAGATAGTATAACAACCTCTGGGGCAATTTAACAAGATTTTTAAACACAAAGATCAAAGACAAAATCTGAAAGAAAACAAAGCATATTCTTATAGTACCAAAAATAAGGATATTTTAACTTTTAAGATATAGCATAGAAATCATTAAGAAAAGGACAGGAGATGAAAGAGGTAACAGAAGTCTTAGCCATTGCAAAATGTTGAAGACCATTGAATCATTGACTCAACACAAAGGTGACATCTTTATCTGCAAAGTTTCCCACTTTGGGATTCAAAAAAGCCAAGGGAGACCTTTATGGATGTGCGACATGTATAATCACACAAGGTATACTGTTGCCATCTTGAAATTCTTAATATTTGAATGAAGGTTATAGCACTTTCATTTAGCACTAGGATCCACAAATTATGTAGTCAGTTCTGTCTATGAAGCTTATACCCAAGGAATTTTTTAGAATTTAATTTTATTGTTGTTTTATTATATCCATCCCCCTTTTCCTTACCCAAGGAATTTGTAAGGGTGGAAAAAAGGAACAAAAGAGAAAAACATGGCCTTATAAAAATAAAACTAATAGAAAGTTGCTATTATGCTATTATATTCTATTTTCTATAATAGTTTTTGAAACTACTGGTCCATACATGAGAAAAGTCATCCCAGATTAAAGACTTAATACGGAGATTTCTCCAATCTCTTACTATTAAGTGTTTGTTTTTTTTCTAGAGGCCAAACTTTGTGATTTTTTAAATACCAATGTGAAATCCATAAATAGCTTCAGTTTACTAAAAGCCATACATGTCCATCCAAATTAGTTACTAGTAATCATGCATGCTCATAAAAAAGCCCATGGAAACCATTGGTAATATGAAGCAGGAAGATACATGCCAGAACAGTGTGTCCAGTTAAGAGGTATGATTTTTGTTTGTTTGTTTTTTGTTTAATAAAAGGTGAATCTGGTTTTTTTTTCCCCCATGGCTCACTTCTCAAATCCCAGTTTCTAATAATTTTGGTAATGAAAATGAATTTACAACCAGAGACCTATTCATTATTTCATTAAATAATATTTGAGGACTTAGAATTCACACCAGGAATGGAAATGGTGAAGCCATCCTAGCAGAACTAAATAAATTCTAAAGGAAAAATATGATGTGATTGTATTATGAGAAATACATAGCAAATTGTCCTTTCAGCCACTACTGAATTATAGTTTAAACATTAACTTATTGATTCAGGGATCTCAAAAACAAGGGGCACTACAATTTTAATTGTTTAAAAAGTTTCATTTGCTGTCTAAGGGCTTGAAACAGAGCCTGATGAGTAATTTATTTTAGCTAAAGGCAATCTACTAAAATAGTCATTATGTAAGATGCTCACTTTAGCCCTGGCTGGTGTGGCTCAGTGGACTGAGCTCTGGCTTGAGAACTGAAAGGTCACCAGTTCGATTCCCAGTCAGAGCACATGACTCCGTTGCAGGCCAGGTCCCCAGTTGGGAGTGTGTGAGAGGCAACAGACTGATGTTTCTCTCACACATTGATGTTTCTCTCCCTGTTTTTCTCTCTTTCTTCCCCTCTCCCTAAAAGTGAATAAATAAAATCTTTAAATAATGTTTGTTGAATGTTGATAAGGTCGTAAAATTATAACTGGCATATGTTTAGACTAATTGTAGAACTGCTAAGTAAGTTAAGCAAATGTACATATTTATTTATTTATATTAAAGAAGGAATTTAATTGTATGGCTGGAAAATTCTGCAGTCTAAATAATAGCATAGGAAGAATCTGTGCATGAAGTCTGCTTCAACAAGATGTGAGTTTTTGATAGGAGGTAAATAGTTACAACAGATTAAAACATTATGGCAACTCCAAGTAGTTTAGTGATTCCTAGTATGATGGCTTTTTTTTTAAAGAAAATATTCCCAAGAATGTTTGGATGTAATCTATAGCTTATGAAGACATCAAAGAATAAGGTAAACAGGATAAGATAACATAAAATAAAATGAGACATAAACATCCTTTGCCTTATTTTCACTGCACATTATGTTGCCTAATACTGTCATAATTGGTAAGGTATGTTAAGCAGCCTGGATTTTCTGTTTTATTTTTTAGTAAATTATATGTATATGTAGATTAGATTACATAGAGAGACAGTATATATTGTATTATATATGTACATGTTTTAAAATGAAAATATCAGTCTGGTATTTTTAGCATAAAATCACTCTTATTGGAAATTTAAATTCCTGAGGAAAAAAAATAGTTACATCCCCCCTTAGGATTTTTCTTTTCACTCTAGAGAAAGCCAATAATTTATTTAGGAATATTCTAATTTACCTCAGAGAAGTCCTGAAAATATACAGGATAAAATCAAATGATAATAAAATCAAAGAGTCTGGTCTTTTTATTGTCCACTGTTGCTTGGAGTCAGTAAGCTATAAGCTGGAGCTTTAAAAAAATTATATTGAGGTATGCTTGACATATGAAGAGGATATTTAATACATACAGCTTAATGAGCTTGGAGATAAAAATACAGTACAATTGTGACACCAAATAAATAATGAGCACCATGTATACAGTAAACATATTTGCCAAGAATGATGGAAACATTGAGCAAACTAGAAAAAAGGGAACTTCCTCAATTTGATAAAGAACATATACCAAAACCTTGCAGTTATAACATCAAAATTGACAGTAAGATACTTAAAATGTTTCTTGTAAGACCAGTAAAGAGCAAGATGTATAACCTAATCATTCTTTTCAATATTGTTCTTGAAGTTCTATGCAATAAACAAGTAAAAGATATAAAATGTACACAGATTAGAGACAAGAAACCAAAAATGTACTTGTAGATGGTATAATTCTTTATGTAGAAAATACAATAAAATCTACAAAAGCTACTAAACTGATAAGTGAGGTAAGGTTGCAAAACAATTGTTTTTTTTTAATATATATTAGCAACAGATAACATAAAATGAAAATGTTTAAATATCATTTATAATGACATAAAAAATGAAATACTATTGGATAAACCTGACACTAAAGTTACAAAACACTGTTGAAAGTTATTAAAAATACCTAAATATATAGGCAGGTTTGTCATGTTCATAAGTTAGAAGGTTTGATTTTATGAAGGTGTGAAATTTCTCAAATCTGATCTGTGAAGTTAATGGGACCCTACTCAAACTCCAATGAGGCTTTTTGTAGAGTTTGACAAGTTGCTTTACAATTAACATGGCATGTATATGCAGAATCTAGAATAGCTAAAATAACTTATGAAAAGGAAAAAGTTGGAAGGCTTTCTGTTAAATAGTCTTATTATAAAGCTAGTGTGATAAAAACAGTATGGTACAGGTGCAAAGATAGACAAATAGACCACTCTAACAGAATAAAGAATCCAGAAACTGATTTTTGACAGAACTACAAAGGCAACACAGGAGAGAAATGATAGATTTCTTCAATAAATGGTGCTAGAGAAATGGATATCCATATATAAAAATATCAACTTTTATCCACACATTGTAACATACTTAAAAAATAACTCAAAATAAATCATTAAAATAAATGTTAAAACTAAAACTATAAAGACATCTATGAGGAAATATAGGAGGAAATCATTGGGTCCTTGGTTAGGCAAAGAGTCTCAGATATGACACTAAAAAGCACAAGCCATGAGATAACAAATACATAAATCTGACTTCATCAAAATCTAAAACTCTTGTTCTTGAAAATAAAATTTTAAGGAAAAGAAGATAAAAACCACAGAATGGAAAAAATAATTATAAAGCAAATCTTTGCCAAGGGGCTTGTATCCAGTGTATGTGTGTGTGTGTGTCTTTCTCTAAATGTGTGCAGAGAAAATAAGAATGTCAAGTAAACCATGATTATGTGTTCAACATTGTTATTCATTAGATAATTGCAAATTAAATTCTGTCATCATAATGACAGGGATAACTTGAAATGAAAATGAAAAGGTAAAGGAAAAAAAGAAATTGAGAGGAGAAAAGGAGACAGCGGAAGAAAGTCAAAGAAAAGAGAAGAGGAGAAGGAGGTAGTGGGGCATAAGAAGAGAAGATATAGGCATGGAAGCATAAGAACAGGAGTCTCTATCAGCACAGGGTCAGTTCGGGTCCTGGCAACACATATCACAGCACAAACAGGATATATATATACTTGCATCTCTTTGTTATGTAGAGCAGGAGTTGAGCAAGCTCCTGTGATTCCTTTTCTCCCCACTGGAATTCCACTGCAAGTCAATGACCCAAAATCTTTTTTGAGATTCTCAACAGCTGGGATCTTCAAAGTAGATGGCCTCTAGGGTATAATATCAATGAATCCATGTTGAGCAGTCAATTGCACTTGTTTTTTTGTAAGAGGAAATTGATTGCAATATATACAAGCTATCAAATGCCTTCATTCAGTTACACAAAAAGCTAGATAAGCCCCCTGCTTGAATTAACAATTGAAAATGACATCCTAGGTGTGTGTAACTGTAACGTATTACACATTATTTTCCCCCTTTCTCTTAAAGTCATGGGGAACAATATGCTCTCAGGAAAGACATTCCCCACTGGGGAGACAAGGGAGCAAAGGTCTCTCATGAAGCTGAAGAAATGAATAGAAAATTCCTCTCTTTGCCTTTGGTTTGGTGCATTTACTGACTGCTGAATTAGGATAAATTGTGAAAGTTTTCTTTCCTCTCTAGTGCTCCCCCAATAGAGCAAATGGCAGACAAACAAAAAAAGCAAACAAACAAACAAACAAACAAAAAAACCCAAAAACCAACCCTCCCCCCCAAAAAAAACATTGATGGTCAGCAAATTATTGTAATGTGCTTATGTCAACTCTGAGTTCTATGATAAACAGTTCTTTTGAATATTTTATTTAGAGATCTACATCACATGAAAGAAATATTTTTTAAATTTAATTTTATTGTTGTTGTATTACATCCATCCCCTTTTTGCTCCCCTCTGTCCCCCTCCCCACCCACCCATTCCCCCAAAGTCAATCCCACCTGTTGTCCATGTCCATGGTTCCTTTATACTAGGTTCTTGTCTAAACTGCTCCCCTTCCTTGCCTCTTCCCCCCTCCCCCAACCCTCTTCCCCCTGACCACTGAAGGCCTATTCCCTGTATTTATATATCTAGTTCTGTTTTGCTTGTTAGCTTTGTTCATTATTGTCCTGTAATTGGTGATATATTTTTTAAAGTAACAAACAATCAACTAGCCTCTAAAAGAAAAGATTGACCACAAATAGAATGCATCCTATGCTTACAGACACCATTTAATAGGCAAATAGCATGTAATGATAGTCAGCAGCCATAGCATATGTATTCAAAGGCACATGGGCCTCTATAACTGGAGACTCAGAATCAAGAGAGCTCTTAGGAATGCAGGTCCTTCCTAAGGTCCATTTCAGATGGATGAGTTTATCCTGAGTGCCCAGGAACACTGCCCTAGCTTCCCTGCTGAGTTCCTTGTCAGTTTGCTGCCCTAGGAGTGGCTGCAGGTACTCTAATGCAGTGATTTTCAACCCTTTTCATGTCACAACACACAAAAAGTGCTTACTAAAATTCTGCCGATCTCACAAAAAATAGGTATAATTTTGATTCATTCACACCAGAGGACTACTGTTGGGTTGGCTGTTGCCATTTCATAATGTGGCAATCTAAGGAAAAAGAGGCCAATGCCTCTGACTAAATAGCCAGGTATTTAAAAAATTCTTGAAGCCCTCTCTCTGGTTGAAAATTGTTGCTCTAATTAATGTCTTCTCAGATTCTCATAACAGAAATAGCTACTCACACACTGACCTGGCCTCAGAGCTGTCCTGGAGTCTGGGCCCTAGGAAGTACCCTTTCTTCTCTGCTTCTCTTCCGGTGGATGCCCCTCTAGAATTGTTCTTGGAAGCTTCTAAGCTATTAGCTTGCATTCTGCTCCTTGCCCTGAAAAACTCATGCAAATCTCCCTATACAACAAAAGCCCAACTATGTCTGCTGCACCTGTTCCAGCAGCCTCCCTGTCAGTGTCTTCTGCTGTCAGGTCTGGTGTTGGAGTCAGATACATGCGTTTTCCTGCTTGGATTGAGAACAGAGCCTTTCCAAGATTGACGAGGAGACATTCCCCATTGAGCCAGGCTCAGGAGGAGTATGTGTTGCTTTTTGCTTACTGGGGAGTCTTTGCCTACACTCAGGTAAGGACTGTGCACCATAAATATATACAATTTTATTTGTCAATTATATCTCAATAGGGCTGTGGGGGAGAAAAAATAAATTTAAAAAGAAAAACAGTACTTTATACAATTGAATTATACATTTAAAATAGTGAAGATATTAAATTGTATAGCTTACATATTTTAAAAGAATACAGTCTTAGGGATAACAAAAAGCCATACAAATGCCTATTAGCCTACATCATTATGCAAAAAGCAGCATAGGAGTTGACAGTATGATTTTGAAGCTCCATTTTAGCTTCTGTGCCTACTTTGTTTAACCATGAACAAGTCACTTTTCTGTGCCTCAGCATACTCATCTATAAAATGGGAATAATCTTACTACCTCACAGGGTTTTTGTAGCATTACATGAATTGTATTCTAAATGGGCCTCAACATTATAAACAGGATGTATTTCTTAATTATTATTATGATCCTTGCTGACTTGTCATGACTACTTCATGAACCTCCAAAGCCATATTTAGACTCCCCTCCCAAAGCAAGTACACACTATACATGCACACACACACACACACACACACACATTCTTTAACCACTTTTACCAGGCTGTGAGGTTCATACCAATTTCATGAAAAAACTCTGAGGTTTGGAAAATAAATGTCAGCCTACAATCAACAACTTTGTCAATCCCTAAAGGACATTAACCAGTCCCCCTTGGCTGCAGCACAGAGTTTTGCATTTCTCTTTTAATGGAAGGGGGTTAATCTAGCCCAATCATAACATACTTACACTGGACAGATTTACTCAATTGCTTATTTCTGGGAGGATATGACTCTTAAAATACATAAAAATTGCCCTTTGAACTTCAGATCGCTAAATTAGTGAATTATTTCTCTAGATTGTGCGATAATGGAGGTTAATGGGACAGCCATGAAAATAGACAAGAAGCTGGATTGAAGTAGGAACCTGAAATTCATAAACTAAAACAAAATGGCCAGAAATCCAGCCTCTGTCTATCTCCAACTAAGTTCTGTCCTTATAACATTATTTATAGTACTATATTTAATAATAAAGTGCAGTATTATGTAAAGTACTAAGAACACGTGTCAATTGAACACTATGATATCCAAAAGAGATATCATCAGAAACAAGAGACTAAGTAACAAATATGCAGAAAAAGAACAGTGAGTGAAATCCTGATAAACAGCTTCCCTTAATAGCAATGACACTGAGGATGAAGAAAAGCTGCTGCAGACTAAGGTCCTGTTCCTTTTTCCAGGCTCTGTACATGACTATATTGATTCCTTATAACATTCTGTAGGGTATCATTATTTCCATTTTTCAGATATAGAAACTGAGCTTTGGAAAGATTGTCAAACATGCCTGAAACACCCACACAGGAAGTGGCCAAGCTGTACTCTGTAACTGAGTTTGTTGTCAAGGCCTAGATTCTACTTACTACACCAGCCAGCAAGTTCAAAATTTATGTTTGACAAGTCAATACTCACCAGAAGGACTGAAAGCTATGTGTGCTTTCTCAGTAGAATACTTGTTCTGGAAATTTCACCACTGCTTAATGACCCTTCTCTAGTATATGTAAGGGATGGGTTGGGAGATAAATTTGGGAGAGGAAAGATCATTGAAGTACAAGAGAACAAAAGAAACAAATGTAAAGGGAGAAGTAAGGTCAATTGACAACACATTAATTTTTTATTTGTTTAAAGAATTACTCTTTTAAGTAATATGAAATGCAATATTACCAAACACATGCACAAATACATTCACACACATACATATTTTTACACATATTTAAAGTACATACTGGATTTTGAAGAGTTAATACAAAAAATTTAAAATATGCCAATAGCTTATATAATTATTACATGTTAAGTGATAATATTTTAGATATATTGTAGCAAATTAAGCAGTTTTTTCTTCTTTAATACTTATTTTACTCTGGGATGCTGTTTTTGTGAAATATATCACAGGAATGGTGTATTGCAGAACTCACTTTTGTGAAAGTTGTCCTAGAGAGACAGATAACACATTAATTTAGTGAACCAATTTTAAACTTGAAACATTGGATCAACCTATGATTTTGATAATTTACCTGGATCACATATACTCAACTAGTAAACCATTGGTCATTTTTGTTGAAGCACCTGAAATGGTGGGAAAAACATCAGACTTGGCTTCTGATCAAAAACTTCATCACTGTGTAAGCAATTTACTATTTATCTGGACTTCAGTTTCATACTGTTAACAAAAGAAGAAGGAATGATGGAACAAGGAGTTCAGCAGACCCTCCAGCAAAATAAAAATTGAACTGCTAAAAATTAAATAAAACAATCATTTAAAATCTCTCAGTATTGTTTTAAGGGCATACATCAAAAGGAGAAATATTAAAGTAAATTTATTGAACCTCTGAAAGAACAGCAGAAGACTTGCCCACCCTTCCCAGTTCTGTTATGGAAGCTCCAACTTGGCCATGTGTAACCAACAAGATAATACCTCTCTTTCTCCATAGTTTCCAGTCTGGGGCTATGGTTTCAACATGGAAAAATTCAAGATCCTAGTGTTTCTCATTTCCCCAGCATCATGTTGTAGAAGCTCTATTCCAAGTAGATGTGGTCAAAAGGACTGTGTTTTGATTCACCACCAAGCCCCTCCTTGTAAGGTGGAAGTTTTACCCCAAGTGCACATGCTAAGAATATTGCCCTAAATTATCCTCACCACAGCTGACTCACCGGATGAAGGTTCCAAGCTGGGAGGGGCAAAGGAAAATTAGAGATTGCTACCACCCCCAGTACCAATGTCATACTGTGATGTTCTCACTCCAGGAAAAGTAGGTTCTTGAACCTAGCTCCAGTGTAGTAGCAGAGGGACACTGCCCAGAAGGAAAGGCAGGTCAAGAGAGTGAAGAGCCCCACATATCTGCCTAAGGGGCAGAGTATGGAGAACTTTATGCCTAACAGTGGTCTTGAAAACAAAGAAGGTCTTGGTGGAGAACAAGAGGAGGCTGGTAACTCTACAATATAAACAAAATAGCAGAGCAACCAGTTTAAGAGAAAAAGTCAGGGAAACAGTTATGAAAAACCCTCCTAGCACCATAATCTAATCTGTTGGTTTGGGAAAGCTAGGGACTTGTGAAGGTTGCACCTACTCAGGAGCAATCAGAGCAGAACATGAGGCAGACTTGAAAGCAACCCAAGTCATGCACGTACCCTTTCAACACAAGGTGGAAGCTTCACAGGCACAAGGGGCTTAAACACACCTCTGACCAAACACTAACAATAGGCTCCTCTGACCCAGGGGTAAATCCTAGGAAGCAATATCTACAAATATTATCACAGTCATCACAGACTGTGTGTGAGACTATGTGCATAGTCCCAAGGATGTGCTCTCTCAGGAGCTAAGACAGAACCTCTCAGCTACTAGTCCCTCTCTGAACAGAAGGCTAAATAAAAGTAAACTCCCTGAACTGTGATAGTAGTATCCAAAAATGTAACTAGCTAATTGTACTTAAATGCAACTTTTGTTCTATAAATGGCTTATACTCACTCAAGGGTACTGTTAGCTGGCCAGGTTAAAAGAGAAAAGAAAAGGAAAAAATCTTAGCAAGGATACCAGAGGCTTTGTATTGAAGGGAAAACAGAATGTAGATTTATACCAGTCAACTTACTAAACAAATATTGCTGACCAAGTAATAACAGCAAAAATAGTCCCTAGGGGAGGATCAGTATCCAGAGTTGCTGCAATACATTTTCCTTAGTGTCTCATTATTAACAGAAAATTACAAGACTCACAAAGAAGCAAAAATTGTGACATTTACACAGGAGAAAAAGAAGGCAATGTAAATTGTCTTTGAAGGGGCCCAGATGTTGGCCTTACTAGAAATAGACATCAAAGCAGCTAGTATAAGTATGTTCAAAGAATTAAAGGAAGGTATAATGACAATGACTCATCAAATAGAGAATATAAAGATATGTAACTTATTTAAAACAACCAAGTAGAAATTCTGGAATAGAAAAATATAACTGAAATTAAAAAAAAATCACTGTAGGGTTATAACAGTAGGTTTGAGGTACCAGAGGACAGAATTTGTGAGCTTGAAGGCAGGTCAACAGGGATTATGCAACGTATTAGTCTGTTTTGGCTGCTAGAACAAAATACCATAGACTAGGTGGTTTATAAATAACAGGCATTGATTTCCACGGTTCTGGAACCTGGAAAGTCCAAGCTCAAAGTGCCAGCAGAATTGGTGGCTGGTGAGTGCCCACTTCCTGGTTTATAGAAGGTCATCTTTTCACTATGTTCTCACATGGTAGAAGGTGTTATGGATCTCTTTGATTTCTCTTTTATAAGGGCATTAATCCTTTACATTTCATGCTCATGACTCAATCACTTCCCAAAGGCCATACTTCCTAATACCATCTCATTGGAGGTTAGGATTTCAACATGTGAAATTTGTAGGAGCACATTCAGACCACAGCATATAATCTGAAGAACAGAGAAAAATTAACTATAAAAAATAATTGAACAGAACTTCATGGAAGTGTGAGACATCATTTATTATATAAAACTACTGTTGTTATTTCCAATTGTTTCTTAACCACTTTCATTTTATGCTGGTTATTTATTTAAGAGTGAGGATGAAAATATAATCATGTGCTTCCTAATTTCCTAAAAGAGGATGAATTAAAACACAACCGCTTTATAACGGACTCAAAACAAGAGAGGATTTGCTTCTTCCTTGTAGCCATGATTGCCTTACATAGCTGCCAATTCATGAACTGAAGAACCATAGTCCTTTGCAAGTAAAGCTGTGTTGTAGATTTCTAAAGCTAGCATTTAGAAATAATTTTGTGAAAATTGAATTCACTTTTGGGAATTTAAGGTAAGCCAGAAATTTAACTGTCACAGTAGCTCTTACAAACTCCAAAAACTATTATGTATTTATTGTCACCTTTACAAAAATACCATTTTTTCCATTGCTATTTAGTCCCCTTAGAACCCCCTCCCCCAGCAATCACCACACTGTTGTCCACATTCACGAGTCCTTTTTCTTTTTTGTTCAATCCCTCCACCCCTAACCTCTTCACCAATTATCCTGATCTTCATCTATGATCCTGCCCCATTTTCCTTGTTAGTTAACTTCGTTCATTAGATTCCACATATGAGTGAAATCAAATTGTATTTGTCTCTCTCCAAATGGCTTAATTCATTTAGCATAATGTTTTCCAGGTCCATCTGTACTGTATGACTTTCGGCTTCAATTCCCTCACCTATAAAATGGTGTGATAATAATATCTACCTCAATAGGGCTGCTATGAAGACTAAGTGGGACCATGTTGTTACAATAAGCATTATGGAAGTGTTAGTAATATTTTAAAATAATTTTAATAATGACAATTTTACTTTTTAAGAGAATATTAAGGTTCACATACACACTTACAAACATTATCTTAGTTAATATCCTTTGGGGTGTGCGTAATGGAATATTATTCAGTCATGTAAAAGAATGAATTCTTATCCTTTGCGACAGTATAGATGGACCTGGAGAACATTTGCTAGGTGAAATAAGTCAGTGAGAGAAAGACAAACACCATATTATTTCACTGATGTGTGGAATCCAAAAATATATATAAATGAACAAACAAAACATAAAATAATTCAATTTTAGAGGTGAAGAAATGAAGTTCTAACTGGAGAGTATTATGCTTAGTGAAATAAGCCAGTCAGTGAAGGACAAATACCATATGATCTCACCCATTACAGGACAATAATGAACAAAACTAACAACAAGCAAAACAGAACCAAATATATGAATACAGGGAATAGGCCTTCAGTGGTCAGGGGAAAGGGGGTTGGGGGAAGGGGGGAGGAAGAGGCAAGAAAGGGGAGCAGTTTAGACAAGAACTTAGTATAAAGGAACCATGGACATGGACAACAGGTGGGATTGACTTTGGGGGGAATGGGTGGGTGGGGAGGGGGACAGAGGGGAGCAAAAAGGGGATGGATGTAATACAACAACAATAAAATTAAAAAACAAACAAAAAAGCTAAAAAAAATGAAATGAAGTTCTAAATGTCAATAATGACAACAATTATTAACATGAATCCAGTATCTATAATGTACCAAAACAAGTACTACTATCTTTACGTATATACAAGAATATATACATACTTATTATTTTCATATATATATTATTATGTCTATTTTTGGGACCATTTGAAAGTAAATTATAGTCATGGTAGCCCTTTATCCTTTAATACTTCAGAGTGTATTTGCTAAAAACAAAGACATTCTCTGACATAACAGCAACACTATTATCAAAATCAGAATATTAACATCAGCAGAACATTATTACACTTGATCTTAGCCAAAAGGCCGAGAAGCGATCAGCAGAACATTATTTATGTAACTATGGACTTCATTCAGATTTTGGCAATTGTCTGAAAAATGTCTTATTTAGTCTCCTTTAATCTGAAATACACTCTTTCTTTATACTTTAAGACATTGGCCGTTTTTAACAGTGCTGACTAGATAGAATATCCCTCAGTTTAGTTTTGTTTACTACTGTGGTTATATTCATGCATTTTGGACAGGAATAACCCTGAAGTGATGTTACATTCTACCCTCTGCATCATAACAGGAAACATGATGTCAATTGCTCCCATTAATAATGATGTTAATTTTGATCATTGGTTAAGAACATATCTGCCACGATTTGCTCATTATAACCTCACTACCCCCCCCCCTTTTAAGTACAGTCCTTCATATAGGGAGATACTTTGAAATTCTGTAAATACCCTCAAAATTTTACACAATAGATTTAGTTGAGTCTTGCTTTAAAAATATTATTACTATTATGTTTGTCAAATGATAATTTTGTAACTCTATCACTTCTTCTACATTAATTAAATGGCCTTCTATTCTAATGAGGACCTTCCCTTTCTCTTTTTAATTCTTATTCATTTATTTAATCAGTATTGACTCATGGCTTCTTATTTCATTTAATGGAATAAAATATTTTACTCTCATGTATTTGGATGCTCAAATTATCATGCATTTGTTCAGTGGAAACCCCTTACAAATGGCTTCTGTTTCTTTTTGAATACCCCCTTGATGTTTTGAACAGTTGCTTACTTTTTGGCACACCAAGATATTACAGACTCATCTTGTTCTTTTTCTGTCCCAATCTTGAAATTAGCCATTTTTCTTCAAGGAGCTTGGGTCTTTTGAGTATTTAGAAATGAAGATCTGGGCACTTGGTGAACCCATTACTTCTTGGGTGTCATTGCTTCTAGGCCCCCTCTGCTAACAAACCTAGAAAATAGATACACATATTTACCCATATATATCTGTATATATTTGCATATCTATATCAATATTAAAATCCTCTAGGTCTCAATGGTACCTCCAATTTAATACAGCACTATAGGGTTCTTTCTATTTCCCTCACATTCTATGTATATTAACACTCTTCTCTGACAATGAGAAACTTGGCTGGCTTTATCCACAATATATCTAAGTATTTGGTCGATCCTAGAATACACAGAAAGAAATTTTATATGACTAACCTGTGCCTCTATGAAAAGAAGCTTACAGATTAGAATCAAATATTTTTAGAGGTTTTTTTGTCTTTAGCCAGAGGTCATATTGTGCAAACATTGTGATCAAAATTTACTGAAAGGCTAAAGTAGAGAAGGGGCCCAGCATCTCAGCTTCCCTAAAGCTCTCTGCATGAAGTGGCCTGCAGGTGCCCAGATTGCACCCTCCTTGCCACTAAGGTGCCCCAAAAGAAGATCAATTCAGTTAAAGGGCTGGCGAAGGGAGAACCCAAGAAAACTCTTAGGCTGTCAATATAAATCTGCTCCTGCAATGGGTGGAAACAAAGTCTAAAAAGGCAGCAGGAAAGGATAGATCCTCAAACCAAAAAAAAAAAAAAAAAGACCAAAAAACAAAAAGTAAATGGGAAACAAAGGGCAAACAGATTGATATGGCTAGCCAAGAAACTAATGACTGACTTGCAAAAAGCAAACAAACTAACTAAAAACAGTAGAACCCTGCTTTTAATGTGTATACATATACTTTTGCCCTATCAGTGGTTTCTGTATTTCTGTACAACTGTAGGAACTTCTTATCAATTACTTTGTAAATGCAAGCTTTTTAATAGCTCTAGAAACAAGTATAAGAAGGAAACGCCGTTTCATCTCATTTGTTAAGTGTGAATGCACTTATTCATGAGGTGAAATAATTTGCTAGCTGGATTCTTTGTTTTTGTTTTTGGTGCAAACACAAAATGGTAGGATGTTGAATTACGGGAGAGTTTGACTATCTTGGATGTAAACTTGGACGGTTTGGGGAGGCAGTTTAAAAATAAAGTTTAAAAAGAGTTTATTATTTTTTAGAGCAAAGGGAAAGGAGAGAGACAGAGAGGGAGAGAAACATCAATGTATGGTTGCCTTTCACCTGACTCCAGCTAAAGACCTGGCTGGAGACCTGGCTTGCAACCTGGTTATATGCCCTGGCTGGGAATCAAAACCAGTGACCTTTGGGTTCATAGGCCTGGGCCTTATCTACTGTGCTGCCAACCAAGGCTTGGAGAGGCAGTTTTTATATCTTATAATACAATGCATGTAAAATGGCAATTTGGAGTCCCAGTCATGCATTTAATATGTCTTCAGCATTTTAAATGACTTTTATTTTATTTATTTTATTTTATTTTATTTATTTTATTTATGTTTGTTTGTTTTTTTGTAGAATCATTTATTAAAGAAACCTTTTTGACAGTGGTTTTCTCTGTCAGAATTGTGTGCACTTCGTAATGTATTTGATGGTAACCTGTTTTCCTTTGTTATATGGTATGAAAGATTTAAAATTCATATATGGACAATATTAAATTGTGTTTTAGTGAGATTAACAATGTAACAGATTATCAAATGTTTGAAGGTATTGGTACTTTACCTTCTTAAGGAAAATTTGCCTTCTAGTTTTAAGTTGGAAAGTCATTGAAATAACTATTTATGAAAAATTACACTGCATGGATTTTTAGATTTTTAGTACATCATTAAAATTTGAACCAAGTGTTTATATACATGTTTACTGATCCTCGAAACAAACAATAAAAATCTTAAGTATAAAAAACGTTATTTGAATTTGGTTTCTTTTTCCAATCTTCAGTGCACTCATGCTATTTATTTAAAAATAAAGATCAGTTCATTTGTTTCTTTTTGTGTTTCATTTCGGGGTTTCCACAACCCTTGTTGGTATTACTGATTTACTTTTTTTTTTGAGTATGTGAAACTTTAACATAGTTCCAAGGTTTAGAAGTGTTCTAAAAGGAATTCTCAGAGAAATGTCACACACACTCCTCCTCCTATCTATCTCTTTCACCGTGTTTCCATCCGCATCTTGTAGGAAAGAAATCTGATTAGTCTCCAGCTTATCTTTGCCATGTTTTATTTTTTAACAAATGAACAACTGATTGTACATTTTCTTGTTTCCCCTTAAATAAAATGTAGTACATTGCATATGCTGTTTTGCAGCTTGCATTTTTTTTCAACTAACTGTATAAACAGAAAATCACTCCACATCAGTTTAAGGAGATCTTCCTCATTCTTTTTTTCTTTAACAAAATATTATTTTATAAAACTGCATATAGTATTCTACTATAGGAATATACCATGGTTTGTTCAACAACTATAATATTTTGCAGTTACAATGCTGCAATTAATAACATTGTGCATATCTATTTTTGTATTGGTGGAGGTAAATCTTCAAGGTAAGGAATTGCTAGGTCAGAAGAGCAAATGCACCTGCAATTTTGATAAGTATTGTTAAATTCCTCTCCATAAGAGTTATACCAATTTGCACTCTGACCAGCAATGAATGAGAGTGCTTAGTTACCAACAGTTTCACCAAGACTCATTTTTTAATGCATTTTTGATTATGCCAATCTGATATATAAAAAATGACCTTTTACTTTTTTATTTTGCATTATGCTTATCATGAGGGAAATTGAATATCTCTTCATATGCTTAAGGGCCATTTAGGAATGCTAATTTGAAGTCAGACACTTTATCTGTTAAGCCACTCTGTCCTGCCAGAGAAAGACAAACACCATATGATTTCACTCAAACATAGAATCTAATGACCAAATTGAACTAACAAGAAAAATTAATGTAGAATCATAGATGGAGAGCAGGTGATAGCTAGTGGAGGCGGGTATGGTAGGAGGTGGAGGGATTGAGTGATAAGGAAAAAGGACTCATGGACATGGACAACAGTGTGGTGATTGCAGGGGGAAAGGGGGAAAAGGGGGATAAGTGGTCATGGAAAATACAATAAAGATTAAATTAAAAACAAATAAAAATTACAAAAAATTAAATTAAATTAAGATCTTAAATAAATTCACTAAAGCCAAATGCAGTCTCTAACAACAATGTCAGCTGGTACACTGATACAGATGGGTTCCTAGAACACTCACCTAGTGGGGAGAAGGCTGTACTATCCAAAAGATAATTCTGGGTTTTTGTGTCCTCCCCTTGTATATACTTAGGCTTACTTATCTACATAAACATTCATCTTACACTTTTTTCTTCTCTTCTTCAAAACCCTCACAGAAGATATGTTTTTTATTGATTCCAGAAGGAGAGGAAGGAGGGAAGGAGAGAGGGAGGGAGGGAGGGAGCGAGGGGGAGAGAGAGAGAGAGAGAGAAACATCACTGTGAGAGAGAAACATTAATCTGTTGCCTCTCACATGTACCTAGCCTGGGGATCAAACCAGAAATCCAGGTATGTGCCCTGAATGGGGATGAAACCCAAAACCTTTTGTTAGTGTACAGGACAATGCTCCAACCAACTAAGCCACTCAGCCAGGGCTGTATCTTCATCTTACTCAAAATGTCAACTGTGGGATTTATAAAATATATCCATATATCTCATTTATTTATCACAAGAACCCTTTGATTTCAGTGTTTTAATTCCCCCATTTTTATCTTTAGAAATGAGAATAACCTCATATGATGTTTTTAACCCCTTCTCCACCATTTAAATAACATTCTATATTTTATTTATTTTTTTTAAATTTTATTGTTGTTGTATTACATCCATCCCCTTTTTGCTCCCCTCTGTCCCCCCACCCACCCACCCATTCCCCCCAAAGTCAATCCCACCTGTTGTCCATGTCCATGGTTCCTTTATACTAGGTTCTTGTCTAAGCTGCTCCCCATCTTTACATTCCATATTTTAAACATAAAAATAAGTGCTGTCTCTTTTAGGGAGCATACAATTATCCCAGTGGGATTCAGGTGCTCCCAACATTTTGGCCCTCTTCTTTGGGAACTGCCCTCAGATCCTATTCTTACAACGTTCTATGGTGTAAAAGTTTAATCTTTTGAGAGTAGATTCACTTTTTGGTAAGGGCATACAGTCTCCAAAATCCAAGCCTAATGAGCAATGACAGAGTGATGGTTGATATATCAAACAGGGTAACGACGTTTTTGTTCAAAGACTAGGTGTGGATCTGAAGGAATGAGTGTACTTTTCTTATGACTCAGATGCTGGCTCTAATGGCATTTCCCTAGGAGGAGTTCCCAGTTGAGCAGTACTGGCATTGAAGAGGCTACTTTTGAAAAACAAAAGTCACATGGATATTTTAAATGCTCAGGGTTTTATTGAAACAAAATATTCTCATTGCTTTTTAGGCAGGGGGTGGTCAATACAGGGTAGAGGACCAGGCTGTTCCCTGAGGAGATAAGTATAACTTCACTTTTACTGACCACACCTTCTGTAAAACAAAGCTTTCAACCATTTGTTTTGAAAACCATAGGCCCCGCCTACTTAAGTAACAGTCTTTATTTAGTAAGCATTGCTTTAGGAAACACTTTCAGGAACCAAAGTGCCTTTGTTGATTGGATTGAGGAATCTCAAAAGTTGGGTGACTTACTCTAAATTTCTCTAATATAAAGAACAGGTTGCATGTAAATTGTACTGTGCTCATAGGAATAATGACTCAGTACAGGACTAAGCAACAAATGTAATTGGTAACATTCAACATTTTTAAAATTCTGTGTGTCTATGGTGTTAAAAGGGACTTTGATTAAAAATCCAGTAACAGTACCATGCTGAGAAATACATATGGAATTCAGGAGAAATCATACTTAGGAGTATTAAAAAGTAGTCACAGTCCTGTGGAATCTTTTTTCTTTGCCACTGAAATGCAGCCAACTCTTGACGGCAGGGCATGCAGCCCACTTGCACACACACAGCACATAGCACAGCAGGAATGGGACAAGAGGAGAGGAACTTTCAACACCTTTCCAGAAGGCCACCAAATTTCCATACTCCTGTGAAGAAACCTTGATGCCTCTCCTTGGAATGCTTTGTCAAGAAAAAGCAAGCATCAGGAAATTGATCTTGGTTAGGGATCTTGAAAGCTACAAGTCCACGGGGAAAAAATTGGTTTTCCCATTACATTATGCAGTGACACAGTCAGGGTGCTCAGTTCTTGGACTATTTTGCAGCAAAGGAGCACAGAAGCACTCCTTTAAGAGAGGTGGGGACTTGAAATATTAGGGAGAACACTTTTTAAAGCATATAATTGTGTAAGCACTATGCTGTATTCCTAAAACCAATACAAAATATTGTTGAATGTAAACCATAATAAAAAGAAGTTTTTAAAAAGAATATTCCCTTGTGATGAGAGTTTGCTACCATGGCATATTTCCTTAAAAGACAAAGAGCCCTGCAGAGGGATGGTACTGGACAGAGAGAACCAAACTTAATGTTTGCTTTGACTTTCAACTGTTACAGTCAAGGCTGGACTGTTCTTTTCCTTTTGGGCTTTGATTTAAGCCTTAGTCATTTATTACACATTGTTATGAACCATCGATTTAAATTCAACTGCCTTTCTTCACACTGTCCTCTTTGTTATGCCTTTCTATGTCCATTAAAGGAATCATTTTATAGAAATCCTACTAAGAAAAACCAATAGTCTTTCCAAATTTCCCTCCCCTCTCTAGTAAAATAACCTGCATTATGAGGTCTTGTATTTGTACCTGAGTGTTTGAACCTTTTAAATATCAGAAGTATATAAGAAAAAATCTTTGACAGATGTACTATGTAATTATATCCCATTATTAAAGATGCTTTTCCTCTGATCTATGTAAAATGTAAAAGTCTAAATGGAATTATAGTTCCACTCCCATTTAATTGTCACCAGGGCAACTAGAATCTTCAAGCAACTATCAAAAGTTGCAGTTGCAGGTGAAATCTGGGGAAGCCTACACTGACTGCCCGGGAGGCCTGCATGCCAAAGCTGGGTGCCTAAGTCTTTCCACACAGTGGGGAAGAGGTTGAAGTTGCTTAGAAATACTTCACATATGTAAATTGCAGCTGTCAATAGTTTGGAAGAGAAGGGATGGGATCCTGTAGTTTTGACATGTTAGTTGTGGCACATTATTAGTTTTTAGTACATTGGTGTGTGGAGGGTGGGGAATACAGGTTATTATAAAAAGAGTTGCATTTACCAAGGAAATACTGCACCATATATTGGTTGTTTCTAAGAAAATAGAAAGTTTTTGTTGTTGGAATTTTCTTTTATGGGTGTCATTTTCATTGTTCTGTTTTACAATTGTTCCGTTTATTTCTCCCTTTGCCCCTCTCCACCCAGCCCACTCCCAACTTCTGTAGTCAATCCCCACCCAGTTGCCCATGTCCATGGGTCCTTCATATATGTTCCTTGACTAGACCCTTCATCTTCTTTCAAACAATCCCTCCTCCCTCCTACCCTTTTGCCACGGTCAGTGTATTACATAATTCTATGACTCTGGTTCTATTTTGCTCATTAGTTTATTTTGCTCATTAAATGAGGTCATACCACCTGGCTCATTTTACTTAGCGTGATAGTCTCCGGTTCTATCCATGATGTCGCAAAAGGTAGGAATTCTTTCTTTCTTTTTGCTGTGCAGTATTCCATTGTGTAAATGTACCTCCATTTTTTAATTCATTAATCTACTGATGGGCACTTAAGCTATTTCTAACTCTCAGCTATTTAGCACTGCTATAAGCATAGGGGTGCATAAGTTTTTTTGAAATAGTGTTTCTGGATTCTTTTTAAAAATATTTTATTTATTATATTTTAGAGAGAGGGTAAGGAAGAGAGGCAGGGAGGGAGAGAGACGTCAATGTATGGTTGCCTTTCACCTGCCCCCATCTACAGACCTGGCTGGAGACCTGGCCTGCAACCTGTTTATGTGTGCCCTGGCTGGGAATTCAACCAACGACCTTTAGGTTCACAGGCCAGCGCTTTATCCACTGTGCCACCAGCCAGGGCTGTTTCTGGATTCTTAGGGTATATTCCAAGTAGTGGAATGCTGGGTCAAAAAGTAATTCCATTTTTATCTTTTTGAGGAAATTTCATACTGTTTTCCACAATGGCTGCACCTACCAACTGCACTAGGGTTCCCTTTTCTCCACATCTTCACCAGAACTTCTTTGTTGATTTATTAATGATAGCTAGACATTTTGGCAGTTGTGAAGTGGTGTCTCATTGTGGTTTTAACTTGCATCTCTCTCAAGGCTAGTGACGTTGAGCATTTTTATTCATATGTCTATGGGCCCTCTATATGTCTTCTTTGGAGAAGTGTCCATTCAGGCCTTTTGCCCAAATTTTAATTTGATTCTTTGTCTTCCTGATATTGAGTCATATGTCTTCTTTATATATTTTGCAGATTAAACCTTTGTTCGATGCATCATTGGCAAATATGTTTCCTCTTACAATTGGTTCCCTTTTAATTTTTATCATATTTTCTAATATTAGCAAAAAAGTACATTCAATGTATGTAAGGGTTGGTAAAATACTCAAATTTCTAGAAAGGTAATTTAATATAAATTAAGTTGGGGAGTGCTCATATCCTGTGGTTTAGTATTTATTGCTTTGCCATTTGCAATAAGAAAGGTATGTTAGAATTGAGGAGTTTGGTGTCACTCGTAAGTTAATATGCTTATCTTCTATGATCCTTTTCTTTTTAATGTAATTTTAAAATATATTTTATTTATTTTACTATTTCAGTTGTCCCAATTTGCCCCTCCTTGCCCCCCTCCACCCAGTATCCCATTCCCTCCAGCAATGCCTCCCTTAGTTCATGTCCATGATCATGCATATAAGTTCTTTGCCTCCTCTATTTCCTTTGTTCTTCTTAACATCCCCCTGTCTGTTCTGTAACCACCAATGTGTACTTTTTATTTCTTCCCTTTCACATCAAGATAATTTGCCAAACATATGCAAAAATACATTTACACCCATACATATTTTTACACATATTT
>PVIW01009342.1:0-52621 GCA_004026585.1 Noctilio leporinus
TTATAAACTTCTTGTAACCTTTTTTGGAAGGCCTGTATTGCTATACATTTCCCCCTGAGAACTGCCTTTGCTGTATCCCATAGGTTTTGGGCTGTTGTGTGTTCATTGTCATTTGTTTCCAGGAACTTTTTGATTTCATCTTTGATCTCATTGTTGACCCCTTCATTGCTTAAAAGCATGTTATTCAGTCTCCATGAGTAGAGAATTTTTAGGTTTTTCCCTTGAGACTGGTTTCTAGTTTCAAGCCATTGTGATCTGAGAAGATACTTTGTATGATTTCAATTTTCCTGTATTTGTGGAGGCTTGTCTTGTGACATACCATGTGGTCTATCTTGGAGAATGATCCATGTGCATTTAAAAAGAATGTGTATTTTGCTTCTTTGGGGTAAAAGACTGTATACATAAGTTAGATCCATTTCCTCTGGAGTGTTGTTCAATGCCACAGCATGTCTGGGGATTTTTTGTTTGGAAGATCTGTCCATTATTGATAGTGGGGTATTAAAATCCCCTACTATTAGTGTGTTGCTGTCTATGTTGTCTTTCTTAAAGTCTTCCAAGATTTTCCTTATATATTTCGGAGCTCCTATGTTGGGTGCGTATATGTTTATCAGAGTTATTTCTTCTTGAGGGATTGTTCCCTTAAGTATTATGAAATGTCCATCTTTGTCCCTTTTTATGGCAAGACTATTCTTCACAGTGATTGCTTACAATATATAAGAATTTTCCATGGTTACCTCATTTCGGCCTTGGTAAACAGTTCAAGTTTTACTTACGATTTCCAAAGACATAAACAGGAAATGATCCAGGGCAAACTAGTCTTGCAAAATAAGCTAAATTAAGCTTTGTTTTTAATAATAAACCATTTTTCTGCTCAGGGAATGTTCAAGAAGGCCTGTCTCCATTTATTTTTTTTATTTTTTTAATTTTAACAATATATTTAAATTTGTGTAATCTACTAAGTAGAGAAAACTTACTTTCATTTAAGTCCTTCCTACTCCCCCATTTTTATAAGTATTTTAAACATTTCCTATATACATACCTTAAGAACAGCATATGACTATTAGAACCAGACAAGGATGGGATGCTAGGCTTTCTATTGAGCCTTTTCTGATATGAATGGAGGCTAAGGCTACAATTTTTCCTATGGTGTTTAGCCAATTATTTTGTGCAAATTTTGTGTATTACTAAGCTTCCTCTTTCCTGGTAGCACCTTTGGTAGGGTACAGGTTTTACTGGAGATTTTTTTCCTTTTGCTTTTGTCTGTCCATTGGTATTTCTGAGTGCTGGCTTCACCATCACCTAAGTAAGGATACATTAGCAAAAAAGAAAACCCAGGAATTCTCTGCCATATTCTTCCTCAGGTTTAGGTCCATACATGGTCTGTCTTTTAGCTTCACGTTTCAGAGTTTATGTTTTTTTTTTTAATTAAAAAAAAATTTTTTTTAATTTTTTTAAAGATTTTATTTCATTATTTTTAGAAAGAGGGGAAGGGAGAGAGGCACAGAGGGAGAGAGACATCAATGTATGGTTGCGTTTCACCTGCCTCTTATGTTTGTTTTATATTATAATATCCAGGGTTTTTAATCTGTAGTTTGCAGGAGAAAAAGAGTTTTGAAAAGTATCTGTTGCATCCTGTGCTGATACTGTCAGGGACCCCTCTTCTATTAAATTTTAATTGCAGCATGTTGTTTCTACTCTGTGAAAGTTACTTATCAAGAAACTATAGTTCTCATCAAGAAAAGTAAGAAAGCCATTATTCTAAGGGTGTTATGTTTAATAGAAGAAAAAGAAAAATATTCAAATAAACATATGAACAGAGGGAGAAAAGTTCCCAGAGATAAGTATCCATCAAGAAATATGGATACTTATTAACAAGAGTGATTGTTACTTTAGGTAGGATCAGGAAAAGCTTTAGAAAATGGGTTTGATACATGGGGAAATGGAAGGAGGCATTTTAAGAGGCAAAAAAAAAAAAAAAAAAAAAGAATAACATTCTCCACATTTCTAGACATAAACTCAGATGATAACTATTCAATCAGCTTAATAAATGTTGCCCCTTGGCAATAGCAGGAAGAGCTGTTTATTTATTTCTCAGGGTTTACTTCTTTCCTTGTGCTCAGGCCTATCCCACAGATCATGATATATTGGTCTTGGGGGAGTAAAGAAGAGCTGTCATTGATTTTGTTTTTGCAGATTCTTGAATGTTTGCAGTATGTGTCTAAGCCTAGCAGATATTACAGCTTCACCTCTAGTTAAAAATAGTAACTTCATTTTAAATCAGAAAATAGTTATTTAGAGTTTGCTATGTGCTGGAGACTGTTAGAGAAGGTGAACATTAAAACCTTTTAAAACTGTGAGGTTTGCACTGGCTGATGTGGCATAGTTGGTTGGAACATTGTCCCGTAACTAGAAGGTTGAGGGTTCAGTCCCCCATCCAGGTGCATATGAGCCTTAGACTTGGTGCATACAAGAGGCAACCAGTTGATGTTGTTCTTTGACGTTGATGTTTCTGCCTAAAGATTTAAAAAAATACTGTCAGGTTCCAGGTATTTTGATAGATATTTTTACTTAAATTATTTCACAGAACTAGTAATTTATTTAGGAAGAATAATTTAATATGAAATTGTTTAGTCATATAAAGAGAGTTATAAGATAAAAGATTAGTGGCGATTCCGGATGAGTGAGAGTAAGGTCAGGTATGTGAGTTATTGATTATAAGAATTAAAATTAAGAAATTTCTTAAAGATAAACCTGCTTTAGTCCATTCAGGTAGCATATTTACAGAATACCATAGACTGGGTGGCTTATAGACAATAGAAATTTATTTCAGACAGTTCTGGAGGCTGGGAAGCCCAGGACTGAAAGCACCAGCAGATTCAGTGTCTGGTGAGGGCCAACTTCCTGGTTCTCAGACAGAGCTCTCTGGGATTTCTTTTACAAGGACACTCACTAATCCTGTTCATGAGGGCTCCACCTTATGGTCTGATCACTCCCCAAAGACTGCACCTTCAAACCATCACACTCGGGGAATAGGTTTCAACATATGAAATTCTAGGGGGACATAAATATTCTGTCCAACCCTGCATATTACAAATGAAGAAACAGGCTCCCAGAAGAGCAGTGCCTTTCTCAAGGCTATAATAGGGTTTAGGGAAGATCCACAGAAAAACAGTGTCCCTAACTCCCAGTAAAGTACAATTTTACAGACCTCTAAAGAGAACTTACTTCTTTAAGAAGGATTCCCTGACTGCTGGTTTACCTTATATAAAAATCCCTGTCTGTAAGGTCCTTTACCTAGGGCTATGAGTAGAATTTGGCCCTAGTGAAACTCAAAGGAAGGGAAGTACATGCTCCTTCTTGGTTGAGGACTTGTTTTATGTAAAGATATGACTCAAAACATTTATGAAACAGCAAAATAGTGTTATCGGGTAAAATCTGTGTAGAGTACCTGTGGTCATCACCCTATTAAATATTTTCTAAACTATTTTCATAAACATCTATGGTTATATTAGTGGAAAAAGTGTAATAATTTTTTTAAAACCTTTGTTTATTAGGATATTCTAAAAATCATTAATTCTATTTAGTTTCTTTTAGCTGATTTTCCCTTTCATCAACATAGAAAATGGCTCTTATTTTTTTATAGTGGATCGCTTATTTTGTAGTGAACAATGCAGGATTACTTTTAAATTTAAAGTATCTGATTACACCGAACTGAGCTAGGAAGGAATGTTATTGACAGAGAAGTGGCAAACAGATTTGTATTTGAACCAGTCAGTGTTTTGAACACCAATGTAAACAATAAACCATGTTAGTAATCTAGACATCATTTCTGTGTCAGATTAATTGGTTTGAAAAATTATGCATACTTTCTTTTGCTAATTGAACTGGATATGATAATTTACAGGCTTATTTTCCTTGGTGATAGTGTTTCAGTAGATTTGTTTGTCCATGTACTTCAGTCAGTGAGGGAGGCCAGGAACAGAGAGATATGAGTTCCAATCTGGTTCTATTTGTGTGACGTTGAACAAATAATTATTTCTGAAGACCCAGTTTTATATGGAATGTGAAGAAATAAAAGTAAATGACATTCTAGATGTATTTTAATTCAAAAATATGTATTAAAATAAGTAAAACTAAGAAACTGTGAGTTATTCAAATTTAAAATTCTTTTGTACTTGGGGCTTGTATGTCATGCTTTTGATATAGAACTCACCCTCCCAACATCCTAACTCTTTAATGCTATGTTGGTTCTGCCATCTTTACCTAATATTCTTTAGCTGCTAATCCTCTGAAAACCTAGGATTTCCAAAGAAGTGCAAAGATTTTGTATGGTAATTTTTTTATTGCCTGAATTATAATTAATGCAATGTATATGTGTTTAACATCTACAGTCTATCTTCCCTTTTAAAATCTTTCATTTTTTGCAAGACTGGAATATGCTACTTTAAAAAGATATAATGATTAATGTATGCTAGAAATAATATTTCTTATGTATTAACTACAAATATTAGAGGAAAATAATTTTCTTAAAATACATGAAAAATAAATAGGTTTGGAATTACGTTGTGTTTTTTTGTTTTGTTTTGTTTTGTTTTTTAGTAATTTGACCTGCCTGTATTGAAAGAAAAATGAAATCTGTCTTCTCAACACTATTAATTGTATTACTTTTTAAAAAAGTGTAACTTTGGTTTCTTTATTTTTTGGTTCCCTTTTTTTATTATACCTCCCTACCCCATCTCTCTCTACACAGGGTGGGTATTCTGCTCCCTCCTTCTCTCCTTGGCAGGGCTCCTTCCAGGGGATCCCACGGACTGTTCCACCGCACCGCAGACAGAGTGAGTCTGTGTCTCTCACTCCTATCCTGCTCTGTCTTCCCCTTCATGGTATTTCCCTTCTGCATGATCTGTCCCTTCCCAGTACCTCCTCTCCTGTTCAGTGACCTGCAGGCATGTGCTAAACCAGCACTCCCTGGGCTCCTGTCAATTAACACCTCCTTTTACTGCATGTACATAGATAGCCACCTAGAGCCTTAGGAGAAATATCTGAAGTTAATTTCATTCTAAAATTGTTAAAACCTGTTGCCAGTAACCCTCAACCTACTGACATGCCTCTGTCTTGAATGCATAGTTTTCATGACCTTAAAATATGTGAATAAAAGTTGTTTTTACCAAGTTATGTAAAAATGTACACTATCAGCAGTGGTATAACTTAACGAACAGACACATACTGTTTAGGGAACAGGCTTGTAGAGCCAACTGCACATTTCTTAAATATTTTCTGATCAAAAGGCTTTGATTACATTTCTTTGTCTTCAAAAATAAAAAGCTTTAAAATAATTTTTCAAGGGTTTTTCATAACAATATGTCCTTGTAATGTATCAGCTGCTTTACAGAAGAATTGGCTTTTGAATATGCATGGTTTACTAACATTTCTAATGACTTAGTGATTGTTTGATTTTTCAAAATATGTTTACATTAAAAAGAATTGTTTGTATTTTGTACTTACGTATATCTGGTAAGTTGGTTATATTTTATCTTTTTTGAAAAGTCACCCAAAAAAGCTAATGTTAATGAAAAATAGATATGTCAGTCAGAGTCTTTTTTACATCTTCTTCATAGATTTAGCTTTATTTGTGATTCATACCAATTTTTCATAAATTATCCTTGTGTAACATATCAAAGGTCCAAAAGGGGGAAATTCTAAGCAATTAAAAATGGTTTATTCATATAATTTATTTTTTAAATTAAGATTTGAAGTTTATTTTTTGGCTGTTATGCCTCTCCTTCCCTTTTGCACTGTTTGTTTTAAAGATAAGTAGATTAGCAAGTTATTTAGTAGTAGGTTAACTTGTTTAGTGGATGCAGTGAGAAGAGGAATTTAACCTTTCTCCTCCTTTTCCACTCCCACCACCTCTACTAAACTTTCCTTACTTACCTCTCTTGTTTTCATGTAAATTGCTTTCTTTTCTCCTCTATTTAAAGATTTCTAGCGCATAAGGGATTATGCTAAATTGCTAGTGGTCTAATCTGAATTTCAAGTGCAGTTATAACAAATGATAATGTATTTTGGGCTTGTAGCTAGTAAATAGCATGGTTTGCCAAAGATTAACACACCTACCTTGAATTTACTGAAGCTCCTTTTAGCCCCCATTTCTTTTCCCCCACCATTCCTTTTTCCCCTCTTTTCTTCCCTTCAGCTAGCTGTAATATGGTATTGAAGTTTAAGATTATTCTGTATTGCAGATAGCTTTAGCTTTATTTATTTATTTATTTATTAAAGATTGTATTTATTATTTCCAGAGAGAGAAGAAGGGAGAGAGGCAGAGAGGGAGAGAAACATTGTATGGTTGCCTTTCACCTGCTGCCAGCTACAGACCTGGCTGGAGACCTGACTTGCAACCTGTATGTGCCCTGACTGGGGGAATAGAACCAGCAACCCTTATCCACTGTGCCACCAGCCAGGGCTTAGATTTATTTTTAAAACATGTTTCTCAGAAACACCCATTCACAGGTTTCGTATTTGTATAGCTTTAGAATTTTCTTGTTCCTTTTCCTGAGTCATTGGCTCTCCATTTTCAAATGCTTCTTCCTCCTTTCCTCTTGACTTTAGAGCTGTTTTTCATTTTCAGCTATGACGCAGCACTGTCTTGCAATGCTCCTATCAAGATATCTTTCTCGTTTTTCTGGATCAAATCTTCTTTTCCTGCATGTACTAATTAGTAAAAAGGAAGTTTTGGTTCTCCAGAGATTAGATATGTTAGCCACCTAGGAGAAGATATACTGTATACACAGTGGAGTCTTTTCCTGGGTAAGTTCTCATGGCTAACACAAGTAAGAGAACTGACCCTGGGACTCAATCACTGAGACTTGTAGGACCCTGTTTGTGGAAGGTGATGACTAAAACACTTGTTCTTAGCCTTTTGACAGCTGAGCTTAAAAGGTTCCATTAGAGAAAGTATAATGTTCTAAACTACTATACATTTGAATTTACCCCGAGAACAGCTTAAGTAGTTTACTAATGTAATTATTATTATTATTTTATTTTTAATAATAAAATATAGAGCAAGAAAAGGATATGGAATTATGGGAGTAAATCCAGTGATTTTTTTTTAAAAGATCTTTTTCCTGCGCTTACCATAATCAGTGAAATAATATTTGTTTCCATATTTAGTTAACATGGGATTTCTAGTGCTGATGTTTTTGGAGAATTTAATTCTGTAAGCGATGATATATAGTTGAGAGAGTTTGCCTGCATTATCATCTGTTTCGTTAATACATTCTTTCTGATGCTCTCTTGAACATCTACTAAAGTGAACTGCCTTTAATTCTAAATATAGAAGCCAGGTAGGGTTGGCTATTAGTTGTTAATAATGACATCTGCTACTTAGCTTTCTGTTTATTTATTTATTTAAATGTGTAAAAGTAACAGACTTTCTACTATAGAAAAAAAAGATAGCCTGGTCACAATATGCAGAGTGAAATAACTGCAGGGAGTATTTAGCTCTGATTACTCTAGGAAGCTGTGCTAGCTGGGAATATATATACCTTGTTGAATTTAAGAATAATTGTAGAAAAATGGAGATATAAGAAAAATCCTAGTGTTTTAAGTATTTTTTTCTTTCTTAGAACATTTTGACTTGCATTTATTTTCTTGGGTGTACCACTAGGCTCAACTTGAGGATGTTTGTTCTTTGATTTCAAAATAATTTTTTTTTTTTTCTGGGTTAGCAGAAAATTACCTACATATATGTAGTGTTCTTCCTATTGTCAGTAGGCACTTCAGCTTTTGTCCACAGTGACTTAATTGGCATTAGCTTAGTCTTTCTAATTTCCAAATGTATTAAATTAGAAGCAATAATTAACCTATCCCATAGTGGAAAATTTAATAAAAATAATTACTTTTGGCGAGTAAAAAGCCCTAATAGTAATCTCAAATAGCATTTATTGCTAGAACATATGCTTTTAGGAATTCTTAACTTTTCAAAAAGTTTATTTTTAATAATACCAACTTCTTACCATGCCTAAAATGACTTTTAAAATTTGCTGTTTAACACCTTGCTTAAAGGAATTTAGAAATCTTACCTACCTTTACCTTACATGTGCAATAACTTAGGTGGGAACAAAAGAGTTTGGAAATACCAAAAACAACATAAATACATGTTTATGTCTCAATAGCCATATGTCTTAATGGCCCAGCACATTTTTGTAATGTTGCCTGATTTCTAAATTTATAGTATAATAATTAATTATATTACCAGAATTACATTAAGAATGGTGATTATATTATCTTATATCCTTCTGCTCTTATAACCTTCAGAGGTTGTTCCACTTTTTGAAAAGCAACACTTAGATTACCATCAAATATGTATTTACTGAATGAAACTACTTATTTAAAACCTAACACCATTTTTGTGTATACTTAACATTCAGATAAAAGATTTATGAAATAGTACTTTCTCTTAGGATGGTGATACTCACATATGTTATTATTTTTTTTTTTTTCACATAGTATCATTGTGTGAATGTTTTTCATACAACGGGGACCCCCCTAACAAATTTTATAAAAATTTTTATTTATAAAAAATTGTGCATTTATTTATAAAAAGTTATGTGTTTATTAATTACATGTTTAAACTTCAGTCACCTTCAAAGTATTCTCCTTTTGATATAATACACCTATTGAGACATTTTTTTCCACTGATCAGAACAGTTTATGAGCTGTTGATTTTGATGCCTTTTAGTGCCTCTGCTGTTTTTTGTTTCACTTCTTCGACATCAGCAAAATATTTGAGGACTTTTTTTTTTAATCTGGAGGAACAAAATAAAGTTGCTTGGGCAAGATCCATTGAAGAGGGAGTGTGGGGCATGGGAGTCTTGCCAGTTTTGTTCAAAAACTACTGAACACTCAGCGCAGTGTGGGCAAGTGTGAAATGGGCAAACACATTGAAAAAGTCCTCAAAAAAATTTTACTGAAGCCAAACTCAGCCTCTCACAACAATTCCATATGACTAATTTTATATATAAGGAGTCTGTCAGTGCTTTAATGGGAAACTAGCTTTAGGAGTGACTTTTCATAAAAATAAAATATTTTCCAGTGAAATGGAATCTAGGGTAACTCAGAGTAAAAGCCAAACAATTCAATTTTACACTAACCTAATTTTTTGAAATGTGGCTAATGTAGAATATGCTTCTTTGTCCATTTTTGCAGCTAATTCAAGTGCTGTTTAGTATAGTGATTACTTAATTGACTAAGGAATGTGCACCAAATTCATGGTCCAGTAGGCTGTCCCCTAAACTTAGGCGTCGATTAGTTTCTCAACAACTTGTAATTATGAGAAACACAGCAATTACCATTTTTTTTGTTTCTTGGGTTTTTTTTGTTTGTTTGTTTTTGTTTGTTTTTTTGGTATAAGCCTTTTATAACAACATGTACTGCAGATTTTGGAATTGTTAGCTGTATTTGTTTCTGTAGCTAGTTCCTGCTGTGCCCTACTCTGGATAAATTTGGTCATGCCAATGGAATTGTACTGTTGTGATGTTACTTAGTTTTGTTTTCTGAACTGCTCTGCACCCCAAAAGTAGGTGCTGATGGGTTCTGTGTCTTAAAGATATGAAAATTAAGCATCTAATACCTGATTGTGCCTGTGTAGTAAATGCTTAAGTCACTGACTTTGATAGTTTTTAAAAACAGTTAACTGATCAACTTAGAAGAGCTGTTGAATTTCTCATTTTAGAATTTGCTTATTTATAATTTATATTTACAAATCAGGTATCTTTCTAAGTTTTCTGGGAATAAGAGGCACTACCGTAAGATATAAGGAAATAAGTATACACTTCTGATTCCCAGGAAACCTTGGAAGCTATGATTGGGTTCACATGAATTATAGAATAGAATTCATTTTATCTACAGTAGTCTCACCTCATCTTCAAAGTAGACATTATGAGACCTTCATGAATTCCCTAAACCATGGATAGTACCACATCCTTATATATACACTATTTTTCTTACTGTACACACATCTCTTTGGCATATGGCTTCTTTTTGGCATATTCTAATTGCCAGCATCACTACTCTTGTGCTTTGAGGCCATTATTAAGTAAATTAAGGGTTACTGGTACACAAGCACTGTGGTACTGTGTAAGTAGATCTGAAACCAGTAGAGCTATTAAGTTACTAACTGGCAAGTAGCATATACTTACAGTGTGGATGCACTGGACAAAGGATCGTTAACATCCCAGACAGGGTGGAACAAGACTTCATCACACTGTCAGAATAGCACACAGTTAAAAGTTTATGAATTATTTATTTCTGGAGTTTTCCATTTAATATTTTTAGACAATGGTTTATTACAGGTAACTAGGACCACAGGTACCAGAAACTGTGGACAAGGTGGAGACTACTGTAGTTATACTAGGAATCCAGTCATGTCTTCCATCTCTAGTGATGTGTGGAGTCACTAATAATTTAGAACATTATTTTTAAAACCTACATGAAGATCAGATTATGCTTACTTGGTCTTTCATGCAATAGCTGTTATAACAGTAAACTAACATACTGAGTTGGATTTAGTTTATAATTCAGAAACTCTGAAATTATTAAGAATAATGTATACTTTCTTCATAGGGGACTACATGCAGCTAAGTCTTAGGTGTTTGGAGTATGAATATTAAATTGTGTCAAAATTCTTCAAATGATTCCTTTTACGTGTGAAAACTACATACACTGCCCTGTAGTGGTGAATGTTGTACTAACTAGCAAGAAAGTGTAACACTTTAGCAAGAAAGTCTAAACCTATTAAATTGTTTTATTTCATACAAATTATTAAGTAATAATGTCTAGGAAAAAAACAAAGGCAAAGCAGATACTATTGGCTACTACCCATTCATGGCAATCCCTGGTGTTGTGTGTGGTCTCTGACACCATTGTCCTGTCTTTTTCTTGTCTCTGCTCTCCCATTATGCCATTGGCAAGGAGTTGAGAAGTTAGTCCATTACTTCTCTGACAAAGCGTGGTACAGTACAATTTCAGATTTTTTCCTACCACCTTTCTCATAATCACTTGTTTTCTTTTCTGGTTTGCATGATGCATGTCAGAGCCTGCATGAAATTACAGGCATGTTACAGATGGCACCATTTCCATTTTTCTTTTAACATTTAAAATGTATTTAATAATAATAAACTCATATGTACCAAGAAAATAAGTTTAGGTAATTCCTGCTTCTATTATGTATGCAGTAGCATTATTTCACTTCAGAACATTTCCTGCTTTCTATCTTAACACACTTTGAAATATTCCTGTTCCATCAGGACTTGATGTATCTAGCTGCTTACTTATTTGTTGTTGGTTACTTTAGAACAAGAATCTTGACAGAAACTAATGAGTATTCTTTTTCTTATGGTAATGCTAGAAATCTTTGAACGGGTGTGAAAAGATGAAGTTTCCCTTAGTGATAAGTGCTAATTAGTAATAGCCTTTCCTTGTGTTCAGTGTATTTTTTCAAGTGGGCCACTGGGATCATTTTTTTCCACAAATGCTGCTTCCACAGTGTGACTTGAGTTTGGTGTTTGAGAATTATCCTGTGTAGGATAGATTAACTAGGAAGGAACTAGGGTATTATCCAGTACCTGAACGTTGGTATTATATATGCCAATTGAGTTTTTAAAATAATATCTGGCTATGTTACATATTTTGAAAGTCTGTGAACTCACTGGAATTACCCAAAGAGCACAAAATAATGATGTTTTAATGCTACATTTTAAATGATCTGTGAGTTCAAATTCTGGCTTTGCCCTTTGCTCAGGTGTATGAATTTGGACATGCTACTTTAGCTCATTTAACCTCAGCTTACTTATTTACCAAAAGAGAACATTTCCTTTCACCTAGGATCTTGTGATAATTAGAGATCATACATGCAAAATTAGAGTCTGGCTATTTGCCTTTTAAAAAAAGAGAAACCCTATTCTCAATCCAGAGTATAATATTTCTTAAGTATTTATAATATGTCAGGCATTATACTAAGTACTTTGTATGCTTATCATTAACTATTTACAGTGATTCAGTGTGGTATAGATAACTGTTATTATCCTCATTTTATAAATTATGAAATTCCAAGTTGGAAGTTAATTTACCCAGTGTCTCACTGATAGTGTTAGACTTAGAACTCAAAACCCAAATCAGTCTGAAAGCTAAATGATTCAATACTGTGTTATACTAGCTCCTTCAGATAGCCATATGTAAATTCTTCCTAAACTTTAAAGTATCTTGCATGTCCTAGCTCTATCTCCAGAGAGGCCCTTACCTCCCCTTGACTTCTGTGTCATATGACGTATGCCTGCTATGGATTTAAAACATTTAGATGTGGCCAACATTCCTGAAATATGTATTTAGAACCATGGAACCCTCTTATTCTGTAGTAATTAGCTTGTCATACTGCAGTAGAATGTGCCTTTCTTTCCATTACAAAAAGACCATCACTTAAATTCATTTTTACACCTAAATCAAAGGTAACATTTATTGTGCATATTTGATATGGTAGGAGGTCCTATGATATGTATTTTAGACGAATAATATGAAACTTATGTAATTATTAGAATTAGCAATGGAAAATAGTTGAATGCTTAAAAACAATATTCACAATTCATTTTATCCAGAAATACTTAAGTATCCAAGTAAAAAACATTTATGGCTTAGCTGTGTTCAAGTTAAAAGGTAATCTTCCATGCTATTATTTTATACATGAATCATTAAGCTAACCTCAAACTTACTTAGGGTAAATATTTTTTTAATTATAAGATTTTTTTCATCTGTGTTTTAAAAAACTCATTTTTCAGGTTCGATTCCCAGCCAGGGCAACATAACTAGGTTGCAAAACAGGTCTCCAGTCAGGTCCGTGGCTGGAGGCAGGTGAAAAGCAACCATACATGGATGTCTCTCTCCCTCTCTGCCTCCCTCTCTTCCCCTCTTTCTAAAAATAATAAAATAAAATATTAAAAAAAAAAAAACAACTCATTTTTATTTGATTATTAGTGCTGCATTATTGACCTCATAGGGGGGAAGTATCAGTTTGTTACCAAAGTAGTAATTCATCTTGATCTCTAAATCCAGAAACCTGGAACTCATCTTAAATTCCTCCTAAACAGCCACTTAACTGTCCCACCTTCAAAAATCTTTCTTTTCTTTTTTTTAAAGATTTTATTATTTTTAGAGAGAGGGGAAGGGAGGGAGGCAGAGAGGGAGAGAGACATCAATGTATGGTTGCCTTTCACCTGACTCCAGCTACGGACCTGCCTGGAGATCTGGCTTGCAACCTGGTTATGTGCCCTGACTGGGAATCGAACCAGTGACCTTTGGGTTTGCAGGCTGGTGCCTATTCTCTGAGCCACCAGCCAGGGCAAAAATCTCTTTCAATCCTTCCCAGGTTTTCTTTTACTATCCTAATTTTAGACCTTTATAATTTATCACCTGGACTGCTAGCAGTAGCGTACTACCTGGCTGTCCTGTTTACAGCCTCATCCCCTCCTTACTACCTCACCAATTCCACCAGTGACATTGTAAAATACACATTGGATCTTAATTATTTTATTTGGAAAAATTCTTCAAATGATTCCTTTTACATGTGAAAACTTCTACATTCCTCCTGAATAGCCACTTAACTGTCCCACTTTCAAAATGTGTTCTCCCATTTCATACTTGACCACGCTGTGCTGAGTGTTCAGCAGTTTTTGACTGAAAGTGGTAAGATTTCCATGCCCCACCCTCCCTCTTCACTGGATCTTGCCCAAGCAACTTTATTTTGTTCTCCTAGATTAAAAAAAAAAGTCCTCAAAGAGAAACATTTTGCTGAAAATATAATTTGTATTCTAAACCTGTTTGCCGGTAATTTTGATGTTCAGAAGAGGTACAACACCTTGACACTTACTTTTTACAGTTTTTAAATTTTACTAACTTTAAATTATAGAGAATAATTTCAATTAGTTTTAATGAGTAAAATTTGTGATACATACTATGAAGGAAAGTATTGCACAATGTCCTCAATAGCATATTTTCACAATTTCATATCCTCTTATTTCTAGGAAAAATGGTTCGTTTCATATTTCACCCTCACATCAATTATAATATAATGAAAGGCCATATTTGTAGGGAATGACATACCAAACTGGGAAAAAGGGAAGAGCATATGTATGAGGAAACAAATGATTCATTTCAGAGGCATAGTTCTGTCTGACACCTGATTAATCAGTTACATATCCCAGATCTGTCCTGAAAGTATCGGCTCCACAAACTTTTAATTTATATTGACATTGGCATGATATTTTCTGGACATACCTTGTATACTTCATTTCTTCATTGAATAAATAGTTACTGAGAACCTGCCATGCTTTCTATAAGGTAAAGAGAAGGAAAGAAGCCTTTTCCTGGGATCCGAATGCCATTAGTCAATAGGGTAGGTATTTAAGGTTAAAGTCAACATGTGCCAATGATAGACTGGAAGTGACAAATGCACCTGAGTATTTGGTAACAAACGTGTGTGTGTGCGTGTGTGTGTATTATGATATGCAGGACCATTAAAGCACAGAGACTAGATTTAAATTACTATAGTCAGAGCATAGTCCCTTCCTTGATAATCAATAACTTCCTCTCACTACTAGTTACTTATGTTACCCACTTTTATCTTCTGTATAGTACTTCTCATTATCCTGAGTTATCTTAAGAGTTTTCTCTTTTAAAACTTGTATCTTTTAAAAAAAAAGTAGGTCCTGTGAGAGGTGCAGTTTCTTCTGTGTAGCTCACCAAAGTAATCTTGACACTTTCAAATGACTACTTCCTCTAGTCAAGTGTGCTAAAGTGGTATACAGCTTTTCTTTTAAAAACAGGTATTGAAAATTGATAATATTCTGAAAGTCACAGTTCTATCTGAATGCTTTATGGAGAGTAAACCAAAGTGCCATGGAAATCTTTCTGTCAAGTTCTCATATATAAAATTTTAAATACTTAATGTATCAATTAAGGCAGGAACCGTTTTTCAACAATAAATCAGTAGTTTTAAGTATTTTTCTTTTGTGTTTGATTTTTGAATCTTGTTTAGTGTTTACTGCCTGGATCATTTTTGTTTGCATTATCACTCTGTGTCTCATTAATTCAGTTAAATATCACAATTTATTTTTTAATTTAGAAGAACCTTACATATTTCTCATATTAAAACATAGTAAGTACTGACACAGCCTAATTGGAACTTATATTCATTCTAGGTGGCATTTCTACAATGAATTGTTGCTAATGTTGTTTTTAATTTTAATAGCCTCAAGTACTACAGCCTTCCAGCAGCCTTCCCAGACCCACAGAACACACCCAGGGAAAACTAATAAAATCGCAACATATCGAGGACCACAGTGAATGCACAATCCAGACCATACATGAGGGTATTGCACATCTGGATAAAAGCTTTACACGTAACTTGCAACAAAAAAGCAACTGTGGTATGGAAACCCCGCCTTTGTCCTCAAGCCCTCAATTCACTAAGAAAGTGGCTAAGGGAACACCTTCAGAAGCAAAGTTGATCCCAACCGTGGATGCTCAAGAGCCTTATCATTTGGCAAATAATCAAATTAATGACTTGCAGACTGTACCCACTTCTTCTCAAACGCTTACCCAGTCAAGTGCAGTAGACCAGGCCAAGAGAGTTGGGAGAAATCAGTCTTCACTGACGGACTACACATGTCAGCCCAAAGCCTTGCAGCCTTTTAAGCCATCCATCTCGAATTCTTTGGTACCTCCTTCAGTTCCTGAATCATCTTCAAACAGGACTCCCACTTGTAAGAACTCGCCAATAATCACACCATGTAATTCAGCAAAACTTCAGCTAACACCTAGTCAAACAAATCTTGCAAATAATCTAAATCTAAAAGCATCTAAGCTCCGCTCTCCTTCTGGCTCTTTAAAACAAACGCAAATAAGCAACCCCCGCCTAGAGCCTCAAAACTTCCAGGCCAAGACAAGCATCCCAAGGCCACTAACAAAAAGAAAAGAAATCATGCAGAATCCGAATGGCAATTTGAATTCTGGGGATTGTTTGGCCTCTAATCGATTTTCTCGTCTTCCTAAACCAAAGATACATTAAGTACATAGCCATCACCTGCCAATTTTTTTTTTAAAACAATCTGTTCTGTAATAACTTTACATGCAGTTTGTTGCCATGATGGAGCTTGCAAAATCTTAAAAATTAAAAAGTGGAAGCTTCTACTGGTTTGGGCTTTTCATTTTATATCCTGGTTGAAGTACATAACATTTGAGTATATTTGTCTCAGGCAAACACAAAAATTTGCTTACCCATCTCAGATGCCTACAGAAAGCTCTAATTGTGTTATCCATTATATTTCACTTAGCAGGCAAGAAATGTACTTTGCTTATTTAATCCTTTTAAGGTCTGTAATCATTGTGGTTCTCAGAGTTTTTTTTTTTCACTTATTCCTCTTGTGAATATGGTTACTATTGAACTGAAGATTTGGTGAGAATGGAAGATGGTGATCTTTAAGCAAAGTTCTGGTCAGTGATTTCTATATTTAAAAGGTCCATGCAAAAGCTTTGTGATGAATAAAGGTCAGGCCCTTAATGGGAAGTCTTTGTAAGTCGTATTTTCCCTAGGATCAACAAGCTACTCTTAATGTTTATTTACCAAATTCCCCAGACTAAAATGTTTCATATTATATATAAACCCTTTATATATTACTTCAACATTTTGTTTTACACACACACACACACACACACACACACACACACATACACACATGTACACAACATTATGTTTGTTTTTGCTACTGGATAAATTTTGGTAAGCTTGAGCTATGTCTTAAAACCTGTACCTAGAGATGTATTTGTTTATAACATGTTGGTGCTAGAGTTTTGCTGGTAATTCAGTTTTGAACTTTTTAGGCTTATGAATCCATTAGAGTTGTTTTAAAGTTTCACAGCATATATATTAAGTCTTTATTGTAATATGTATATTTATTGACTTTCTGCTAGTATCTGAAGACTGAAATAATGGACTTGAAATGTTTGCACAAAACTTTGGTGAACTATAAATATCTCGTACAAAGGGATTTAAGACTTCTCTGCAGCAAAGCAAATTAAAATATTCTAGCAATAATTATAAATTTAAGACTATCTTGAGAAGGTTAGCATTCACAGTACTTTTATTTTGCTGAGTTTTTCAGGTTTCCCTTTTATGTTGGTGTATGTCTGAATGACAGTTTCTTGAAAAGTAGATTTTGGGAGAAAATTAGAATTAGAGAGGGGAAAGTATGTTTTATTAAAAGGTTTTAAAAGATATTTCAATGGCAGTATGCTTATTTGATGTGCTAGAAAGGTGGACCAGATGTACTAACCTAATCATGCTGTGGACTGCTTTTCAGATGGGTCAGTAAATTTGCCCTCATATTCTCTCAAATCATGTCCTCTTTGGGTTGTTCACCTGTTGCTGTTTTAATTAGAATTAATGTCTTTCAGAGAGATGGGCTTTTACAATATAAATTTTTATTGTAATCAGCTGACCAAAAATGTTTCAAAAAGGGATCTGGCCAAAAATTTAGTCACTCAAATTTCTAGGGATTCCTTTTAAAAATGTACATTGGTGAAATTGTGCGCTTTTAGAGAAATAACAGCAGGTGTTTTACTGTAAATTTCAAAAGAGGTCATTACTATCATTTTGACGTAGTCTTCCCTTACAGTTAGTGAATTTTCCATTCACTGGTTACAAATCATTCTTGGATTTAGTAGTGGGTGAGGATCATATCCTCATTTGGCATCACTTCTTCGGTAGAAGCACTGAAGTTCAGAAAGTTTTTCACATTGTACAGGTATTGTTAGTATAAAGTGTTATATAAAATATCAGCAAAACTTGTTTATTTATAGAGACAAGCAGTAACGGCTGCAGCTTGAAGTGGGTATATGTGGCCTTTCATTTTGAAGACGAAAGAAAACATATCTTGCAAATGGGATGTTATCACAATATATTTCTCTGAAGTAAAACATACTAATGAACTAGGAAGGTTTTGGTTAATTTAGAAGTTGATAGAGGCTCTTCAGGCCCATCATGAGAGGGCAGGGTTCTTTGGAAAAGGCAATATGATACCAGGAAAATAGAAGGCAGCAGGAAAAGAGGAAGACCAGATATGAAATAAATTGACTCTGTAATGGAAGTAAAAGACATTAGTGCACAGGAACTGAGCAGGGTTGTTTGAGGACAGTACATTGTGGATTGTCACTCATCCATAGGGCTGCCAGGGGTTGGAGCCAACTTTACAGCCTGTAATGTGCATGTACGCCCATGCGCACACACGCTCTCTCTCTCTCTCTCTCTCTCTCTCTCAATATTTACAAGTAGGCCTTTATCTTTAAAGGTAGGGTTTTACTTATTTTTTTTACATTAGTTTTAACCCCTTCATCTGAGTGAAATGTCTTTGTCTATTACATAAAAATTTGACTTCTGCAATTTGTTTATTATGATATTTTCCTGTTCTTTTTTCTCCCTGAGGAATTTGCAGAAATATGAACCAACTCATCAATTCAACTCTGTACCTTTGTTGAGCCTTAATCCTAGCAGAAGGCTGATCAATATAAACCGTAATATATTTAAGAGAAAAAAATTAGGATGCTTGCACAAAACAACAAAGTATTTGCCTGCAGTTTTCTTTAGATACTGCTAGAGTATTACGTTAGGCTGCTCCTTAGTAAATGTTAAGTCAGAAATGAGGATGCAGCTCTCTCCTGAGTTGGCTTAATCTGTTTAGTGCTTCTACACAATCAACTTGGTGCCAAAACCCCTCCATAAGAACTCGTCACTTTTTTCTGAGCTCTTGTAATTTCTGTGAAGGTGGTTGCAGTATATGAATTCCAAGTCCTAAGGAAGTTTTCTGGGGATTGGTTAAGTTTCACATTTGTGAAAGGGAAAACTACTTGAATATGTAGAATCATACATTTGGCTTGTTACTGGGATGCCTGTCAAATTCTTTGAAGAAAGCTTGGCCTAAGGAGTTTATCAGTACAGGTGTAGATGATTTTAATGCATTAAAGGATTACATTATTTAGATGTTAAATCATCTAGAATGTTTAAAGATTGAGATCCTTTAGCATTTTCTTTTGGAGTCTTGTTTTAATTTGTGCAATATTTTCAGGCATATGGACTATTGTGTTTATATAGACATTAGGGAACCTACTAAGTATTTTAACAAGTCAAAACCTGAATATGAAAGAAAATGATCAGATTTGCACTTTAAATGAGCTTAATTGCTTGGAGCTGTGCCTGAAATATTGAAATGCCTCCTATTAGGTGTGGCTTTCTTGTTGAAATAAATTTCTAATTGTTGCTATTTGAAGTACAGCCTTTCACAGAATTATATCCTCAGCATGTCACTTTTCCCATTAAAGCACTAAGTTCTTGGTCTTAGACCCCTTAAGTATTTAACTCAATGCATCAGAGAGAACATGCTCCTCTTATAGCTGTCAGTTCTAAATCTTCCTGTAGCGTAGATGGTGGTACAGACACTGAGGTACACTTTTCATTTCTGAGCAGAGTCATGTTGATTTCCTGGTCTCTAGTTCACTGAGGATATAATTCAGAATCATCAAATAGGCTTGCAATGAAGATCAGTAAGACTGCAGCTCCTTTAACTTTCCTCTCACACTTAAACAATAGTTTTCGTGTTTATAAATTAGGGTGGTTACATTTGCATGCTTAGGCACACATTTGCAAATTAATTATAGCTATAATACAAATACCTGATATTTTCCTTGGGATGATGGCCTTGCTATTTTTTGTAATCCTGATGCTTGATTTAGATTGTTCTAATTTTTTTTCCACACTTCCCTATTTAGTTTTTCTGCTGCAGTACCTTGAAAGAATACATATGAATAAATTATTATGATGGTGGGCATCAGTCTACAACTGTGCTGTTAATTAAAGATACATCTTAGGTTTTAACTCTGTTGGGGGAAAGCTATCCATTTTCTCCTTGGTAAAGTATCACGGTAACAAAATAATACTGACCCTATGAATGTAAAGTCTCTTAAGTCATTACTAACTAAAAACAAAATACCACAGTCTTTAATATCTGCAGTATTGTTTTTCCCATTGATTTTAAAAAAACAGTTCAGAGTAAATACTGTATATTAGAACTTGCTTGTAAAATGAATTATAAGAACTGGATGTAAAGTCTTCTCAAAATGTTGGCATAGTAAATAAAAATAAAGTCCATAATTATAAAAATTTATTGTTTTTCTCAACATTGACTTCCATAGTGTTACTTTTTCTTGGATGCCTTTTTTCCACAAAGATTTAGATCCTGTTCATTTGGTTGACATTTTTTATTGTTGTTGTTGGAAACTGTGTCATTCCACACACTCCCTTGTACACATACATCATACTCTGAGCCTTAATCGAGTTGAACAATAGTTAATTGTGTTTTCACAAATTCTGTAAGTTATCTAGTACTTCAGTTTCCATTTTAATCAAATAGCTGCTTTATCTTAGAAAATAACTGGGTAATGGATAATTTTTACTTTAAAAATAAACATTGGCACCTTAAATCAGAATGCATAAACATTGTAATTTTTATTGTTTTTAAACATAATAGCTTAAAACAAGAACATTTAATCAAACTTTACAGAGTGTTTTAGGAATAAGAGTAGGGAGTTTATAATTTATTTTCCTGTTTAACTGCATGTACTAACTATATAATAAGACATTAAAGATTGATGCATTAGTATATCATGTTGTTGTTAATTCAAAGTGATTACATAAATAGTGGGAAAAGAAGGAAGGAGGTTTTATTAGTAATAAGTTTAATAATGGCATTTATCACCTCTTAAGTTGCCTGTATCGGTTTTGAGGCCTTCTGAATTATTAGCAAGTATTTTCTTAGACTAACTCAAAAACATTTTTTAGTCTGTCATCAGTGTAGTTATTTCAGTTGTTTCTTATTGTGCTATTCATTCCACATTTTTTTCACTTGGAAAAAAATTTCCCTACAAAAGTAGAAGTCAGTTCTGACTTCTTTGGTTAATTGGGGGAAAGCAATTATGCCTATGTGCCTCAGTGACTGTGCTAAGTGCTGTGGGTACAGAGATGAAGACCACATGATCCCTGCCTTTGGAGCTTAAGGACCCACAGGCAGTTTCTAACTTCATGCCATCCAATTCAGGAATGCCCTTGCAGTTGCTGGTCATCATCTTGTTTTGAACATTAACAGGTAAAGCTCCTTTGTACCTCATTTCATTCTGGGCTGGAAGTCCCTGCATTCTTCTCATCTTTGCTTCTATATTGTTAAGTTATATTTACACCCCCAAATTTCCCTTTGAAAACCTGGCCTTTTATAATCAAATTTTATTCAAGAACTCCTTTAGCCATGTGGGATATTCATACTATTCCTTTTCTTCCATAGGTGATTAGTCAGAATTTAATTTCGAGGTTTCTCAACTATTTTAAGCTACCTTCCCATTTAGGCCTCAGCCTATAGGATCTCATGTTTTGAAGTCTACCTTTAATATTCAAGTTATATCATCTTCATTTTGCTTCCATCCTATTCTGTTGTATAGACAAAATATAATGAGGCCTAGTTCTTACTTGGTTACCTTCCATTTTTTGCTTTGTTGTCTCTGAGGAGAAATGTAGGTCATCTAGTACAGGGGTCCCCAACTTCCAGGCCACAGACCAGTATGGAAGTGGGCCACACAGCAGGAGGTGAATTTGAATGGAATGCACTTCAGTCATCCCAAAACCATCCCCTGCACCTTGGTTCATGGAAAAATTATCTTCCACAAAACTGGTGCCTGGTGCCAAAAAAAGGTTGGGGACTGCTGATCTAGAAGAGCCTTGATCTCATTAGTGAATTTCTCAACAAACACTCAAAGTACCATCTATCCCATGAAACAATGAAAGAGGGGAACAGCTCTTCCTAAGCATTTTTCTGGTTTTTCAACCATAAAAATGGGATTGCTGTTCTCCAGATTTCTAAATGACCTGTTATTTAATCCCACAGAAATTCATTCACACATCCATTTTGAGTATGAATAATGCTGCTTTCGTTATATTTTAGGTGATTACAGTATTCTGGAAAGTGCATCTCAAATGCTAATTTGCTAAAGTGAAAGGTAATTGCCTATCCATCATTCATCACAATAAACTGTTGAAATGTGTGCTGTGTGGCAGGCCCCAGTGAGACAGTTCCTGCAGTGGTGGCCATCAAGAGGTCCCAACAGGATGCACGTTCCCAAACAATGCACTGTAAAAGGACTAAGTGTACAGCAAAGAGATGTTTGCGATCATATATGAACTTACCTCCAAAACTATTCTTTCTGGGCAAATGTGCGTCTGTGTTAAAATAAAAAATAATACAGCCAGACGAACATTAGATCATTATCACGTAATCTTAATCTGTAGTGAGCAATGTTACAGTCAGCCTGAGACACAATGAATTCAAAATACTTTCGAATTACAGTGACTTTTCATGACAAATTTTAACTGAAGCTCTATATTTAAGTAAATTACAGTAGTTCAAATGCAAATACAAACTGAAATCAAAAATAAAAATAATAGAACCTGTGAAGAATTAATTAATGCATATTGTTTCTTAAACTGTTCAGATTAATGTTAAGATGCAAACACATGGACTCCAAACTCCTTCCTACCTCAGTAAGGTTCAAAGATCCAGGGCTAGACAGAGCTTGGAGGTGGTGTTCAGAAAGGTAGTAGAGCAGTAATCTGCCTTTCAGAGCTCCCCAAGAATTTGAGGGAGAAGCAGAGGAGACTACAGACTTAGTATTTGTGAATAGTGCAAAAAGATTACTTCAGTTACAGAGTGGACCAGCAAGACAAAAATCGAACAATAAACCATGAAAAGTTGCCCTTGCTAGTAGAGAAACACCAAATCAAATAATAGGCCATTTATATGCCTTTATAAGAAGAGATACTTGAAGGAATGGAAAACTGGAAATAAATGTCTGACAGCATGAAAATGATTAAATTATTTTATCCATATAACAAAATAATTTATAGTCTGTGCTCTTGAAGAACATTTAGAATATTCAAATTATAATTACTCAAAATATCCTCATTATAACTGGGGGTAAGAGCAAAATAACAAAACTTAATGCAGTATAACCCCAATATGTATAAACTCCTATATTAAAGAACAACATAGTAAGAATGGATGGTTTTATTTTTTTGTTTTTATACATTAAAAAAATTATGATACTGTGTTCTTAAAATCAGAGAAAGGTTTGTTGTAAATAATAGTCATTTCTATTGCCTACACACATAGGCTTTGGATAATTGGCCCCCTTTATTCCATCCCACCCCCATTGTCAAACAGTATTTTGAGTTCAGAAGTCTTAATGGGAGGGAGAGGTGGGTCACCTTGTCCCTGAGGATTTCTAACTTTAGTCATGGCTTTTACCACAATCCTCTAGTCATCATTTAAGTTTTGGACCCAGAGTACACCCAGAACCTTCCCTGAGCCGACATGGCTAGGACAGAGTCAAATGAAGGTGCATAAAATAGTTAAAGCCACAGGAAACTTAGGAGCAGCTAGGCTTCCTCTAGGACCTGGACCTACCTGTTCTGCCTTTGAACTCTTAACTTGTTTTTCAAGAATCTATCTACAGCCCAGCCTGTTATTACCTCTGGGTTTGCACAGCACCTAGAGGATGTCCCCTCATTGGGAGCTCTCTCCAGCTCCTCTAACTGACACTATGCCTCTCCGCCTGGTCATAGGCACGTTTGTTACAAAAGTGGACAAGTGGAAGGTCAGAGTAAGACCGCAGAAAAAGTGACCATGAACTTGAAAATCCCCTTTCCCCCAACTGGTAGAGCTGAAGATGGGAAAAATGAGGGATGGAGTAGAACATTCAGTTCTTTAAAATTTATTAACTCGAAACTGCAAGTTAAAACATTTGAAATGGAGGCTATTTAGAACATGATATCTACAAATAGGATGTAAAAGGATGTGAAATGTCACTTGTGTATAACAGCATAGTTAAATTGACCTCAGCAAAGTGTGCCTTTATCTCCTATGCCTCTCCCTCCTGACTTGTGTGGAGCAAGGATATGTGTGCCTAGATGCTATCTGACACACACTGGAAATATTCGTTGCTATTAAAATCTGTGGCATACAAAACTGTTGGTATTTTCTTTCATTCATGGGTGGCAAACACAAGGCCTTCAGGCTGAATCCCGCCCTCCTTGTTTTATCCAGCGCCTTCAGCCTGGCACCTTGTTTCTACTCGGCTGGATTAACTGTTTAGGAATAGTTACATTTATATAGTTCTAAAATTACATTCAGCTCTTTAAAGGCAACCATGAGGCTGATTTGGTCCTCAGTGAAAATTAGTTTGATACCCCTGCTTTCTTAGTTTTATTCACCATGTGAAGCCACTCAACAGAATGAGTAACAGCTAAAAGAGGGAGGCAGAGAGGAAGAGATGAGACAGAGTGATGATCCTTGTATATAGGCATGGGCAGAAGTAGGTTTACAGTTGTGTGTATGCAGAACAGTTTAGATATTTTTCCCACATGAACAACTAATACAACCTACTTTTGCCCAGTCCTGTATAGAGAAAGATAGAGATGGAGGAAAAAACAGCAAGAACTGGAGAGGCCTTACTCTCTAAATTCTGTGGGCCCATTAGTCTAGTGACCCTCAGTGTGGAGTCCATATAGTCAACCCTGTCTCACTTCCTGTTGAACCCTATCCCCACCCACCATCCCCTTGTGGCTGCCAGTGACCTGCCTCCTGTGCTGCACCACACTTCTCTCTGCAGCAGGAATGCATGTGTCGTAGGCCTCCTGCATTTCCTTTCAGGGTCCTCAGGCCCACAGTCTGCTAATGGAAACAGCCACAGAGTTAGTGAGCAGTGTTCACAATACCTTTATAGGATGGTGTGTCAGCACATTTTAAGTCACACAAGCAAAGCCAAAATTAAAGGCATGTCTGCCTGACACCAAAACTCGTACTACTGCTTCAGTCTTCCTACTTTTTTTCATTCAAGTAATTGGGTCTAGAAACATTATTCATTACAGATAGGTCCACTAAAAGTGACAAAATACTTTCCCAAACTTAAAATTTACACCCTTAACATATACCAGTTAGTCCTGGAAATATTCAGCCTAACTTATATCTATCAACCCATCTTACATATTTTCTAGTCATCAGTTCCAAGGATGCATTTACATCCTTCCAAGTGGGAGTGCCACTGAGTGAAAATCTGTATAGATTGATCAATCTTTACCTGGGTCCCGCAGCATTATTAGGCTATGGGATATCAGCTCTTCATATATTGACTGGACCTTCATGGTGGCTATAAGGGAACATTTCATGCACTTGGATAGATTTTTTAAAGTATGATTCAACCAGAACAGGTAAATCTCCACCCTTTGGTTGCAGAATTGAGGACACCTCTAATTTGCTCAGCTGCAGCCCTGCTGCCTCTTGCCTGTTATCCTTGGATGAGCTGAAGAACCCAATTCTGCTTGTTTTGAGCAAAGGAGGGCCTTTAATTATAAAGGCCATTTTTGTTTCCTGCACACTAAGCTTTCACTGTGGTTTAGGGTCAGTAGGAAGAGTCTGCCTGAGTCCAGTTGTCCAGCATTGAGAAGCATAGAGCAGGTGGGAGCTTCCTCCCCTAGGACTACCACATATACTACCCACTGATAACAAACAGGAGAGGAAAAGGAACTCACAGCAAGTGACCTGAACATGTATTCACTCATTTTGCATAGAGAAAATTCTTCCCATGCCAACTATTTTTCTCGTTACCAGTACTTATATTTGTGTTGCTAATGGTCAAATCTCAGGGTCACTTTTTTAATAGGCTCATACTACCAATCAAGTTACCTGACCAATGATTAGTTTTGCCCCCTAGAAAAATGGCAATCTTTCTCTTTTTCTTTTTTATTTATTTTAAATTATTATTGTTGTATTATATTTATCCCATTTTCCCTCCTTGCTGTCCCCTGCCCCACCCTTCTCCCACAGTCAATCCCCACATGTTGTCCATATCCATGGGTCATTTGTACTAGTTCCTTGACTAACCTCTTCCCCTTCTTTGCCCCTTTCTTCTCCACTCCCTCCCCTCTGGACACTGTCAGTCTGTTCCTGGTTTCCATGCTTCTCGTTCTATTTTGCTTGTTTGTTTTATTCATTAGTTTCCTGTATTAGATGAGATTATATGGTATTGGTCTTTCACTGACTGCCTGGCTTATTTCACTAATCATAATATTCTCCAGTTCCATCCATGTTGATGCAAAAAGTAGGAATTCCTTCTTTCTTTCTGCTGCATAATATTCCATTGGGTATATGTACCAAAGTTTTTTATCCATTTACCCACTGAAGGGCACTTAGGTTGTTTCCAGCTCTTGGTTATTATAAATAGCGTTGCTATGAACATAGGGATGCATACGTTCTTCTGAATTGATGTTTCGGGATTCTTTAGGTATAATCCTAGCAGTGGAATTACTGAATCAAAAGGAAGTTCTATTTTTAGTTTTTTGAGGAAATGACATACTGTTTCCATAGTGGCTGCATCAGCCATACTACCCAAAGAAATTTAGATTCAACGAAATCCCTATTAAAATACCAATGACATATTTCACAGATCTAGAACAAATACTTCAAAAATTTATATGTAGCACAGATAGCCACAGAAATCTTGAGGAGGAATCACAATATTAGATATCAAATTATATTAAAAGGCCACTATAATCAAAACAGTCTGATAGTGGCCATAAGAATAGACATAGATCAATGGAACAGATTAGAGAGCCCAGAAGTAAACCCAGGACTCTATAGTCAATTAATATTCAACAAAGGGGGAGGAACATAAAATAGTGTGAAAATATTCTTTTCAACAGTGGTATTGGGAGAACTAGACAGCAACAAGCAAAATAATAAAACTAGACCACAAACTTACACCATACACTAGAATAAACTCAAGATGGATAAAGAAAGGATTTAAATATAAGGTTGTGCCACCATAAAAGTCCAAGAGGAAGACATAGGCAGTAAAATTTCAGATATCCCACACACATAGCACATGTTGATTAGGCATGTTTAAATAAGGTATCATTTTCCTTCCTGCCCCTTTCCTCAGACTTGACACTCACTGGTAGAGAGTTAAGGTAAGTTGGTTTTCCAAAGCCATTAAAACACTTTGGGTTCCAGTCAAGATGGCATCGCACATATTTTCACTGATATTTCTCCTAGGGCAAGGGAAATCAACAAATAAATGGGAAAATTGCAATTTTTTATTTGTTCTGCTTAGGTCCCCTGTGCTTAACTGTTTTTTTTTCTGCTACTCAATGTTTTTAAATCGAATGTGGCAAGTTCAGAATATCAAATACAGGTGCCTTAGCACTGTGTTCATTTGATGTCTGATTCTCTGCCTACCCTGAGAGGAGAGGTGGGCTCAGAGTAGGATGAGCTGTGCAGGTCAGGGCATGGGTGGTTTTGTGCACAGGGATTATTAGCTGGGGGAGGTGGGGGTGGGGAGCTGCTCCTTCTTTCCGTGAGGTAGGCTAAAAAACACAATGCTCTCTTAGCCCTTTTTAAGTAGCCATGTTGCCTATACTTTCTCCCACTTCTGAGTATTCCCAAGAGGCAAGAGGATTCTGCCTAGCTTCCCTCAGGTTTTTGTAGCACATGTTGATTAGGCATGTTTAAATAAGGTATCATTTTCCTTCCTGCCCCTTTTCCTCAGACTTGACACTCACTGGTAGAGAGTTAAGGTAAGTTGGTTTTCCAAAGCCATTAAAACACTTTGGGTTCCAGTCAAGATGGCATCGTACGTAAACACATCCTCCACTACCACACCAAAATTACAACTGCACTACAGAAGAAATATCACTGAGGAGTGCCTGAAATCTGGCTGAACAGACATCCTACAACTGAGGATATACAGAAGAAAGAAGCCACATGAAGACCGGTAGGTGGGGTGGAAACCTTTGGTACCCTTCCCCGCCCAGGCATGGTTGTTAAAATTTGCAGGAATATCTCAACTGTGGCAGTCCTCCCTGAGGAATGAGGGTTCCCAGTCTCAAACCAGACTGCTCAGCCCAGTTTTCTAGTGCTGGAAAGAGAAGCCACCATAACCTCTGTGAATACCAGTGGGGATTGTGGCTGAGTGATACAGAGGGTTTCTGGAGTCCCAGGTGTCCTTACTAAAGGGGCTGCACAGACTTGCTCAGACACACTAGCTCTGAGCTCCAGTGCTGGGGTAGCAACTGCAAAGGCACCAGAGACATATAGGGAGAAATTGTCTGGCATCTGAGTGAGAACTGAGGGACAGCTTTCTCCCAAATAGAAGTGCTGGCTGAGGCCATTGTTCCTTTTTTTGAGCCCTTCCCACCACAGAGCCAGCAGATGGGTACCACATTTGAACTTCCATCAACATGGCTAACACTGTTCACCCCTCTGTGGTGGTTCCTGAGACCCTATCCCACTCAACTGGTGGGCCTCCCAAGCTGTTTCCAGTGGCTGTTTCTCGTTTTTTAATATAAACAGCCTCTCTTGGTTAGTTTATGCTTCAAACTTCTCTAAAATCTTTCAAAGGCTCATAAACCCCAAACAAGCAACATCTGTTTTTGGCACACCCCAACCTCATTAGATGGCCCCAGGCCAGCGCAGGCAGCCTTAGGACTGGGTCTGCAGCCTGGCCTTGCCTGGGCACCTCCAACCCCTGCACAGCTGCATCTGCAGATTGCTCTTAGGCTGGGTGGCAGATCACCTTGACCTGCATCTCCTGGGAAACCCCAGAACTAGCACACCCAGTGGATAGTTTCAGACCACATTGAAGCACCACCCAACCACCTCCGTAAGAAGCACACTCACAGGATGGATTTAGCAGGCACCAGAATTAAGTCCTTTTCCATGGGGGTCAGCCCCTGCACAGTGGATCCTCCACATAGGTCCATTTCAGCCAGTGCTTAACAACAATTTGGCCCAGGGGTAAATCCCTCCCAGTGAGATACCAACAGCAGTCAAGGCTCAAAGATAGAGGGTATGCACAGCCTACACCTGGAGTGCCCAGCTTTGGTGATCAGTGAAGCTGTGCCGCTGGACTCTACAGGACATCTACTACATAAGGCCACTTTTCCAAGCCCAGGAGACATAGAAGCTCTGCCTAATACATAGAAACCAACACAGAGAAGCTGCCAAAATGAGGAGACAAACATGTCCCAAATGAAAGAATAGAACAATATTCCAGAAAAAGAACAAAACAAAATGGAGATGAGCAATCTACCAGATGTAGAGTTCAAAATACTGCTTATAAGGATGCTCAATGAATTTAGGGGAAAAGTAGAGGAATTTAGTGATAACTTCAATAAAAAATAGGAAATGAAAATAGAAAACATAAAAAAGAACTGGTCATTAATGAAGAACACATTATAGGGAATCAATAGAATCAACAGTGCAATAAATGAAGCAGAGGCTCAAATTAGATATTTGGAATATAGGGAAGCAGAAAACACCCAATCAGAACAGCAAAAAGAAAAAATAATACACAAAAATGAGTATAATATAAGGAACCTCTAGGATAACTTCAGGTGTCACAACATTTACATCATAGGATGCCAGAAAGAGAAGAGAAAATAAGGAATTAAAAATCTATGTGAAAAAATAATGACAGGAAACTTCCCTCACCTGGGGAAGGAAATACATACAAGTCCATAGAGTCTCAAACAAGATGAACCCAAAGAGGCCCACCCTAAGAGACATCATAATTTAAATGCCAAAAGTTAAAGACAGAGAGAGAATCTTAAAAGCAGAAAGATAAAAGCAATTTGTTACCTATAAGGGAGCTCCAATAACAGCTGATTTCTCAACAGAAACTTGGCAGGCCAGGCAGGATTGGCAAAAAATATTCAAATTGATGAAAAGAAAAGACCTACAGTTAAGATTACTCAGAATCATTTAGAATCAGAGGACAGATAAAAAGCTTTCCAGATAAGACAAAGCTAAAGAAGTTTATAACCATCAAATCAGTATTACAAGAGATGTTAAAAGGTCTTCTTTAAAAAAAAGGAAAAGAGCCCTGGCTGGTAGCACAGTGGATAAGGTGCCGGCCTGCAAACCCAAAGGTCGCAGGTTCAATTCCCCAGCCAGGGCCCATAACAAGGTTGCAAACCATGTCTCCACTCAGGTCTGTGGCTGGAAGCAGGTGAAAAGCAACCATACATTGATGTCTCTCTCCTTCTCTGCCTCTCTCCCTTCCCCTCTTTCTAAAAATAATGAAATAAAATCTTAAAAAAAAAACAAAACCTGAAGTACCTGTTTTAAAATAAATAAATAAATAAAAAGAAGGAAAAGAAAAAAAGGATCAAAAATGTAAATAATGAAATGACAATAAATACATATCTATCAACAATTACTTTAAGTGGAAATGGATTAAATGCTCAAGTCAAAAGACACATGGAGACTGTATGGATAACAAAATAAGATTACAGACTCACTTCAGATTGGAAAACACATATAAACTGAAAGTAAAGGAATGGAAAAAGGTATTTCATGAAAATGGAAACAAACACAAAAATCTGGGTTAGCAATACTTACAACAGACAAATAGCCTTTATGCTGTTCTTTATATCTCTGTGATTATGTTTTTAACTAACCAATATGTATTGATACTTCCCAATCCCTTCACCTTTTTCACCTATTCTATCAACCCCACTTCCATCTGGCAATTAAGCAAAGATAATATAAAAAAGAGACAAAGAAGGACCCAGTGATTCCATTTTGGGGTACTTATCCAAAGAAACCGAGAACAGTAAGTCAAAAAGACATATATGCACATATGTTCACTGCAGCATTATTTACAATAGCCAAGATATGGAAGCTACCTAAGTGCTCATTAATAGATGAATAAATTAAGAGGTGTGTATATATACAATGGAATATGACTGAGTCATAAAAAAATGAATGAAATCTTGCCATCTGCAACAATATATGGATGGACCTAGATGTTATTGTGCTGAGTGAAAGAAGTGAGACAGAACAACAAATGCTGCAAGATATCATTCATATGTGGAATCTAAAACACAAAATAAATGAATAAGCAGTACACAAACAGACTAATTGAGATATAGAGAACATTTTGATTTTGACAATTGCTAGATGGAAGGGGGGTTGATGGGAGGGGTGAAGAGATTAAGAAGTATCAATACATATTGGTTAGTTACAGTGTAATCACAGAGATATAAAGAACAGCATAATGATATAGCCATAATATTATAATAGCTATGTATGTGTCAGATGGGTACTACATTCATTGGGGTGATCACTTACTAAGTTGTATAATGTCTACTCACTGGGTTGTATGTCAACTGTAATGAAAAATTAAAAAATTATTTAAAATAAGCATTATTTTATCAGGGCTTATTTTACATATCATATAATTTACCAGGTTATATGGGCCTCACCATAAATCAGTTTTAGAATATTTCTGTCACACCAATAGGATCCCACACGTTCATTTAATGTTAATCCTTTTCCCTTCTACCCTGAATATCCTAGATAACACTAACCTACTTTCTGTCTCTATAAAGTTGCCTTTTTGTGGACTTTTTATCTAAAAAGTTTCTTCCACTAAGCCAAATGTTTTGAGGTTCATTCAAGTCATAGCATGAATTAGTTCATTCCTTTAAATTGCTAAATAATATTTTATTGTATGGACATACTACAGTTTTTCTATTAAATCAGCAGATGACAGACATTTACATTGTTTCCACATGTTGACTCTTATAAGTAAGGTTGCTAACAACATCCATTTGTAAGTCTTTGGACATATGTTTTCATTTCTCTTGAGCTGATTTGGAGTGGAAGTATTGTGTCATAAGACAAATTTATGTTTAATTTTGTAAGAAACTGCCAAACTATTTTCCCAAGTTTGTATACCATTTTATATCCCTACCAGCAACATATGAATGAGGGTTTCCATTTCTCCACGTCCTTTACAACATTCTACTTGGGTGTCACATGGTGTCTCTTGTGACACCCAGGAGTTCCCTAAATGACTAGCATGATGATTATCTTTGCCTGTGCTTAGTCACCATTCATAGATCCTCTTGGATAAAATGTGTATTCTAATCTTTTGTATAATTTTTTCTGTGACCTTTTTTGTCTCATTATTAAGGTATTCTTTTTATTTTCTAGATAGAAGTCATTTAGTCATTTATCAGATATGTGTTTTGCAGATATTTTCTCCAAGTCAGTTGCTCATTTTTATTTTATCAATGTCTTTTGAAGCACAAATGTTTTAAATTTGGATGAGATCAACTTTATCAGGCCCTGGCTAGTAGTAGTTCAGTGGATAGGCACTGGCCTGTGAACCCAAAGGTCACTGGTTGGATTCCAGTCAGGGCATATAACTAGGTTGCAAGCCAGGTCTCCAGCCAGATCTGTAGCTGGAGGCAGGTGAAAGGCAACCATACATTGATGTTTCTCTCCCTTTCTTTCTCCCTCCCTCCCCTTCTCTCTAAAAATAATGAATAAAATCTTTTTTTAAAACTTTATCAATTTTTAAAAATGTATTGAGGTTTTGATGTCATAGCTAAAAAATGTTTACTTAACCGAGGGTCCTGAAGATTTTTCCCTATGTCATCTTCTAAAAATTTTCTTTTAGCTTTGCCATTTAAGTCTGTGATCTGTTCTGAGTTGTGTTTTGTGTGGAGTGTGAGTTGAGGGTTTAAGTTAACCTTTTTGCATGTGGCTCTCCAATTGTCCCAGCACCATTTATTTAAAAAGCTGTTCTTTACTCAGTGGTTTGTCTTGGCATGTTTATTGAAAATAAATTGACCATAAATATAAGAATTTTTGAAAATCATTTCTGTTCTGTATATTAATATATATGTCCATACACCAAGACCACACTGTCTTCAGAACTGTAATTTTATAGTAAGTTTTGAAATTAAGAAGTTAAAGTCTTCCAGCTTTATTCTTTTTTCTCCAGAATTATTTTGGCTATTTGTGGTATTTAGATTTCTGTATAAACCATAGGATTGTTTTGTCAAATTTTGGGGAAAGCACTCTGGAATTTTCATAGGGGTTGCATGGAATGTATTTAATTTGGTGAGAATAGTCAACTTAACAACATTGAATCTTCTAATCCCTAAACATGAACTAGCTCTTCAATTGTTTAGATCTTTAATTTCTTCAGCCATGCCTTGTAATTTCCAGTGTGTAAATCTTAAACTTCTTTTGTAAAAGTTATTCCTAACTATTTATTCTTGGTGATACTATTGTGAAAGGAATTATATCCTTAAATTCTTTTTAGGTTGTTCATTGTTTATATATAGAAATACAATTAATTTCTTTATATTGGGCTGGTATCTTGCAACTTACTGTACTTACATGTACTAGTTCTAATAGTGTTTCTGTGGAGTCCATGGAATTTTCTGTATATAGGATCATTTCATCTGCAAATAAAGACAGTTTTACTTTTCCCCTTCCAATGTGGCTGTCTTCTCTCTCTCTCTCTCTCTCTCTCTCTCTCTCTCTCTCTCTCTCTCTCTCTCTCTGTCTCTCCTTTCTTTTGTTTATCTGATTGCACAGCCCTCTTGAAGCTGATACTGCTAATGCTGGGACATACTTTAGAGATTCCTTATGGCTACAAACTGTTGCTCTGGCCTTCAGTGTCCTGGGATGGCAGAAAGAAGTCAACACACCACCAACTCTAGGGGACAGGGGGGGTGAAGTCCATGCTTACTTTGTCAGCAGCCTGTCACACTGGTCAAGTAACCAGAATTCGTAACTCATTCTTCCAAACACACAGGGCAGCAGATGCTGAATGCTTGGGCCCATTGTGGTGGCCCTAAATTATTTTAGTAAAATTCACCTTGTGTTTTTTCTTATCAATAAAAGAAGTAGCAGTTATCTTAGGAATAAGGCCTAGAAGCTGAGTGTGTCAAACTGTAGTGTGTATGGTTTTTAGATACACGCTCCCAAATTGACTGTAGAGCCCTGCGTCTGAGATATATGCATTCCAGGAAGAGATACAGAGGTGGTGTGGGGAGGAATTACTTTCTATAGGAAACATGGAAGTTCAGGGAAAGTTAAACTGCCTTCACTGCGGTGAATTACAATGTCTGATGGGAGGGAAGTATACTTTATTTATTTATTTTAAAAGATTTTATTTATTATTTTTAGAGAGAGGGGAAAGGAGAGGGGCAGAGAGGGAGAGAGACACCAATGTATGGTTGTCTTTCACCTGCCCCCAGCTAAGGACCTGGCTGGAGACGTGGCTTGCAACCTGGTTATGTGCCCTGGCTGGGAATCAAACCAGCAACCTTTGGGTTCGAAGGCCGGAGCCTTATCCACTGTCACCAGCCAGGGCTGGAAGTATATTTTAAAGAAAGAATATTTGATTCTAAAATTTGAATTTTGTTTTTCAAATCTGAACTTTTTTTTGCTGCAATGTAAGCAAAAGTTAAATTTAACAAAATCATCTTTGTTATTAAAAACTGCAGATGATACAATGAATCTCAAAGGAAAAGCTGAATTTGGAGGTTTCTCCAGTTCTGCAGGTGCAGACTTCACTGGAGAAATACCATCATCATATCATGGCCTGTGGGAAGGAGGAAGCTTGGTCATACAATAAGTCAGTGTTAGTTGAGGGCTCCGTTTGCCAAGAACTGAGTTAAATGCTTTATAAATGCAACCATTATAAATGAAGGGCCCATCCTCTTCAGTGCTGATACAGGATACAATGGAAAATATAAAACACACTCTGGCAGCCAAAAGTAAGTTCACAATAGAGTAAATTATGTTCTTGCTTTTTTGAAAACTGTAATGGATCCAAATCTGTAGCCTATACAGCGACATTCATAAAGAGGTCTGTTCCCCTGTCCAGCTCACTTACCATAAACCTTCCCTGTGGCCTGCGCTGCTCCGAGACATCTTTCCTTCCTGTTCCCTTCCCTTCACACCAAGTCTCTTACCCTCAGAGCAGCAGGACCAGGAGTCAATCCTGCAGGCTCACTACAGGAGACCTTGGGGCCCAAAGGGAGGCCCCATTTAGAGCACACTAGTACAAACCTTGGCGTCTAAATCAGCAAGATGCCAAGTACTCTGATGGTTGTTTCATGTGATAATTACAATGATAATGGCTAAGAGCCCTTGCCTTCTGTGTGCTCCATTGTTCTAAGCACTATATTCTAGCTTTTATTGTTGCAACAATTCTATGTAGCAGATGCTCGTATCTCTTTTACAGAAAGGAAGCTAAGGCTCAGGCAAATAACATAACCTGTCTAGGTCTCACAGCTATTAAATCCCACAACAGAGTTTGAAACCAGGTTATCTGGTTTCAGAGTTCCTGTTACCAATCACGAGGCTATTATCCCATCTCAGTTCATTTTCACAACCCTTTGTTTCTCACACAATAAAAATGAGATTCGGGGTGTTAAATATTACTTGCCTGAAGTCACATTGCTATTGAACTGCAGAATAGGATTTGGTGGGCCTGAAGCCAATTTATTCTATTGCATAACGCTGACATCTATTGGTAAAACCTGGGAACTTTTTAACATATACATAGCCCGCCAATTTCAGAAGACAGAAACCCTGCAAAATCCTTAGAGTATTGAAAAATAAGAATGAAAGGAAAGCAACTGCATAATAATGGAAGTATGGCTGAGGTAGTCTCTTTTGAGAGCAGGCTTGGCTCTGAATTTCCTGGCAGTCAAGTCAAAGATGGAAATTTATGTGTTCCATTGCTCTCACTGCCCAAAAAACTAAATTGGTTGATCACAAAAGTTCACATGGTGTTGCATTTCATTAATAATTCGGCAACGACAGTGCGAAAAATGCTGGAGGCACCCACCAGTGTACTTTCATTTACTTGGCAAAGAAAACCTAGAGATGCGATGCAACAGGTAGATGTGCTTGTTTCTATTAGAGCCTTGGTTCAGTCCTTCTCTCCTCAGCAATCCCCACTCCCAACCAACCCCACCCCGCCCCCCGGGATGGCAAGGACCTGTTAAGGCCTCAGCAAACTATCCAGGCCCAGGCTCCCACTTTTATAGTACTTTTTTGCCTCAATTATGTTTTGAAAGCATCATTGAGGACCTGACACCTGCTCTGGACTCTGGCAAAGGTCCAGCGAGGTAGCCATGAGTCATGTGTGGCGGCTGAGCATCTGAAATGTGACTAGTCTGCATTGAGATGTGCTATGTGTAAAATTCACACCGGATTTCATATTAAAAAGGTAAAATATCTCAATAATTTGTATACCCATTACATTTGGAAATAAATTATTTCATATTGGGGTAAATCTTATTAAAATTAATTTCACTTATTTTGTTTTAAAAAATTTAAATGTATCTTCTCTGTGGCTGGCATTTGATTTCTGTTAGTATTGTTCCAGACCATTTACCCTTCCTTTCCTGGTTCCCACCAGAGCGCAGGTGGAATAGGCACTGTGGTTGCCATGCGTGATACCCAAGACTCCTAAGAATTTGTGCCAAAGGGAAGGAACTTGTTCTTATCTCCCCAAACACAGGCTGGCTTCAGGGGGTATTTTCTTTTTTTCTTTTTTCTTTTTATTTTATTTTATTTTATTTTTTAATTTTATTGTTGTTTTATTACATCCATCCCCTTTTTGCTCCCCTCTGTCCCCCTCCCCACCCACCCATTCCCAGGGGGTATTTTCAACAGCTTGATGTGAACTGCACCAAAGTGGAGCTAGAGTTGGAGGATTTGGCTAAAATGTTCAGTGGTTCCAAACAACTCTGATCTGCTAATTGGGACATCTGGTTCTCTGTACATGTATAAATAGTCTGCAGGAAGGGTCCTGCCAACAGTGGGAAAAAGAGGAAGTGGGAAGCAAGTTTGTTTTTTTGGAGTCCAGAATGAACAGCCCATGTACTGCAAGTGAGTCTGTTTTGTAAAGGATCTCCAATCTCCAGGTTTATGTTGCTCAGTCCTCTTCGGGGTCCAGGTCTGGGGGACCCAGGCTCTGATTTGCTGCTGCATCAGTTACAGTTTTCAGAGGCCAATCCCATCAAATTTCCTTTGGTTTTTGAAAACACTGGAAGCAGGGATATCAGAGCATAAGGCTTTTGTAAATTATCAACTCTGAGCATATACAATGCATGCATTTTCAACGGTAAAAGGAACCACAAGTCTGCAATCACATAAATGAGCTCATCATTTTGTGATGTCATTTTCCCCTATATCATGGGTTAAAATACTAAGAATCAAATTTCAGTCTTTTGCAAATTTTAGTGGCTTTTTCCTGAGTGTACCAATTTTATCAACAATAAACTCCCACCAAGGGTCTGTCAGCAAATCCCAGTGTGCCAGACTCTGCAAAGTTACCAAGTGGAGGGGAGTTCCTTTAGAGAGTTGTTGAAGGACAACAGAGCACAAAGTTTGGAAACTTTGGCAAAACCCAAAAGATGACATCAAGCTGTTCTGTGCATCATGGGCAGACCTGCCATGGTGTGAAAACAGCTTGCTTGGACGAGCTTCTTCAAAATCTCCAGTTTACTCTTAATGCATCTAAGTCACACTCTAACTCTTGGGTGAGATGAGGCAGAACCAGTGCCCATCCAAACTATCAGAAGAATGTGTGTGCCTCCCACGAATCACCCCTCCTTAAATACAGTTGCCACATCAGAGGTGCAGGAGGGTGAGGACCTGGGTTGTACAAGAGGCCTTTACCTGGGCTCAAAGCTGGGAAGAGGGCAATGAAAGGCACATGGGGTTCACTGTGGGGTCTGGCCCTTTGGTTTGTCTGAATTTCCTTACGTAGTTTTGCAAACTTCATAACCTGTAGAGGACATAGCTTCAGAGCCTCGCAGATTACCTGTAAATCCTGCTGATTGAATTGATGAATGTCTTGTTGCGTGTTACTCTTGGACATTTCTTTGGGACTGCTCCCAAATCTTCTGGGCAGCCCCAAGGGGGCCTTACACCCTATTCAGGCTAGAGGTCTCATGAGAAGGCAGTTTCCCTGGGATGTGAGCCCCCAGGGGAAAGAACAACCTTGAGATTCAGGAGTGGGGTTTGTGCCATCAAGGCAGCTTCCTTTAGGGGGAACAGTCCTCAGATGGTGGCTGTCACAAGAGATACAGTTCTGTCAGTGACCTTCCAACTTGAATAAGGTCTGTGGAGGGGCCTCCTCCCTGTTCCTCCTGCCTCTTAATGAGGCTTCCTCCTGGAGGTTCCCCCCTACCCCTTCATCTACACACACACTCTTTTCCCTGGGGTGGCCCCGTTCCAGGACCTGCGTTTCCAGGCTCGGTCACACGGTGGCGCGCGGCTCCCACTCCGGAGAAGCTTCACCCTTGGGTCTGGTTGGGAAGCAGAGCGAAAAAGGCAGACAGGCAGGGTGGGGGCCAGGACGTCTTATGTTAGGGTCACGGGAGTCCTGGGCACCCTCTCCAGTTGCCTGAGGGTGGGGACATTCCTTGAACATCTAAGAGGCTATTCCATTGGCCTTGGAGGTCTCTTCTGACTTTCTTTTCAAGGACACGGAGGATGCCCAAGCAGAAACCTTTCAGTCTCTCAGTTGCCAGCTGCAACAGGGGTTCTTGTGCCTCAGCCCTGTCCTAGTGATACAGGGAACCTCCTCCAGACTCTCACAGGAGAGGCTGGGCGCCTGGGGCCTGGTCAGGCACAGACAGAGCGGCGGCAGAGGACCTGGGGGGTGAGGGTGGGGCTGAAAGAAGGAACCTGCATAGTAATGGCTCCAGCACACAGCACTTACTGCCTGCCATGCACCCAGTGCCTCATATGGTGCTCAATCCCACCACCACCCAGGGACATGGTGCTGAGAGTCCAGGCTTTACAGAGAAGGGGTAAAAAGCACAGTCAGCTTAAGAAACTTGCCTACAGCAACCCAACTTTAGGGGTACAGGGCTCTGGGGTCAGGCCTTAACCACTGTGATGCTGCCAGACTGCGACCCCAAGACCTTGCATCCAGGGTCCTGCAACTCAGCGGGCAGTTTCTCAGATTTCCTGTCTCAGCTCAGCATCCTTATCTAACATTGCCTAGGCCTTCCAGGGCAGCTGGGAGCAAAATGTGGTTCTTGTAAGGCACCTGGGGCAAATCCAGGCCCAGAGTGGGTGCCAGCTGCCTGCTTGCTCGCTAGACATATGGGTGGAGGTGGCATTTCCTGAGACGCTACCAGCTCCTAAGAGCCTGTGGATTCCACCCTTGGTGGGGTGAGGAGTGGGGGTAAAGAAGATGACACAAATCCCCACCTTTATAAAACTTACATTCTGGTGGGAAAGGCAGAAAATAAGTGAAATAAATAAAGTTAGTAAAAGGAATGGACACTTAAATGGTGATTTGTGTCATAGAAAAAAAGCAGTATGGGAGAGGAGTATGGGATTCTGTTGACTGAGAGGCCAGTTCAGGCCTCCCAGAGATGGCGTCATTGCACTTGATCCCCCAGGGACAGCATTGGTGACCAAGTGCCCTGTGCTTCCACCTGTGACTGCAGCAGCTGGAGGAGCAGTGTACAAGCCCTGGTGCAGACGACGAGCATGTTAGGGGCCAGACTCCTCAGCACTGGCATCTGCAGAACAACGATGGGTTACGGTCTCGAAGGCTCCAGAGTATGCAGTTGCTGTACAAACAGGACCAGGGACATGGAGACAAGAAACTGTGCACAAAGGTGAATGTCCTCAAGACAAGTAGATGATTACAACTCTAATATGTTTGACTATGATACGCACAATTTAAAACTTGGGGTAGCAGTCAAAAATGCTTGATTTGACCTTCAAACATGTTTTATTGAAAAGCATTAGAAATTCTGCCAGCTAATGTGCCCAGTGGCCCTGGAAGTCTTGTAGGTTGTGAAATGAGTAAATGGAGCCTTGGGTTGTGTATGGGAGTATGCATGTGTGTGTTTCTATGTGTATGTTTACATGTATTTATGCATGTATTCTGTATTAGTGTGCATGTGTTTCTATATATGTATGTGTTTATGCATATGTATGTATAATTTTTGTGTATGGATATGTTTCTGTGTTTCATGTAAATGTGTATGCATGTGTTTCCATGTGTGAGAGTATGTACACATGTGTTTCTCTGAGAGTATGTATGCCTGTGGTTTAGTGTGTATACATGTGTGTTCTCTCTATGTGTACATGTTTATGTAGGCAGGCATGCAGTGTGTCAGGCTCTGTCTTCATTTAATCTGAGGTTTGGAGCCTCTGACTTCTCATTCTCAGGAGTTCCAATTTATCCCTCTTTGCCTGAGGATTAAGCAGGGTCTGGGGGTGTGCCCAGCCCTGGTTGCTTCCCCTCCCCAGGACTGTACTGTGAGGGGCACTGGCAGGGGATGGAGCACAGGGCCAGCACGTAGGCTGATCTGTCGCATTTTGCACCCTTTCGTGTAACATCAGCACCCACTTATTACCTGCTGAAGCAAAGAGAGAGAAAAATATTCTGAAAACTAAATACTAAATACCCAGAAGAGAGGCCGAGCTGGGCCTTCCCAGTTTGCCTTCCCTGGGCCAGGCAGGACAAAGGGGCGTGAATCTGCCCCAACCTCTAAGCCTGGAACTTGGGACATCTCAGCCCAATGGAGCAGTTTCTGGGCTCCTGCCCTGGCACTTGGACATGGCGGCCACCATGCCTCTCAGGCCTCAGCCTTTAGCCGGGGGGCAGCCCTTGCCTGTTTCCCCTTGGCTGCAGGATAGGGCCCGAGCCTGTTTGGGCTGCCAGAATGCCAGCTCAGGAGGAGGCAATGCTGTTTTCACCTGCTTGGCTGGCCTGTCCACCTGCTTTGCAGCCAGGGACAAGGTATGGGGTCTCTGACTGGCTAATTCCTCTGCCAAAGAAGGTTATAAGCCCTTGCCTAGCTCTGAATCAGGGGGCTTCCGGTAGCGAGGAGGAGATAGGAAGCCCCTTTTCCCTGTGCCATCCCATGTCAGGCACTTGGCTCGGGCCACTCTTCCAGGGTCTCCATGGCTACCAGCTCTCAACGTGGACTGGCTGCAGCAGAGGAAGGAGCCTGCTGGCTCCCCAGGGACAGGATTGGAATGACCTCAGGGGTGTGGGCTCCAGGGATGAGAACCAGCAGGCCGATCCTCCCTCGCTGGTCATGGTGGATTTGTTCCATGAATATGGGCTTTCCCTGTGTGTGGGTAAACCTGGTTGGGGATCACCCTGGACTCCGCCCCTCCCACCAGGTGGCATGTGGAAAGGGAAGAGGTTTTCCCTCTCTCTGTGAGAATCCCATGGGAGGGCTCTGCTGTGACCAGCCAGAGAGGGCCCCTCCTAGGAGAAGGGGTGCAAAGTGCTTCCACAAATAGATTTGTGAGGCAGAAATCAATACTGGTGTTATCATCAAGATTTACAAAGGAGGAAATTGAGGTGCCTGGGAGGAAAAAATGCTTCCATTGCTGGAAGCAGTGAGCTGAGATTTGAAATCAGGTCCAAAGGACTCCAAAGTACTTCTCCCCTCCATACTCCAGGCCCCTCTGTGGGGAGCCATGTGGAGGCCCTGTGGGTTCCTGACCCATTATGGCCTGAGGGTTCCTGACCCTTTAGTGCAAAAGGCTGCTTTCCAGGTGTCAATTCCTGTCTTGACCTCTAGGTGTCGCCCACCTCCATGTCTGGTTTTGGCTTAGCTGTGCAATCACCTTGGTTTAGTTGCTGCTCAGGTGGAAGGCCTAGGCTTCCTCCTTTCTATAAGCTCCAGGATCCCAAGCACTGCTCAGCCCCCTGGGGTGGCAGCACATCTGGGAGTTTTGGAGGATGGGAGAAGCAGGTTGGCAAAGCCTGGAGATAGGCTTGTGGGCAGCATGATGACACCTCCAGTCCCTCCTCCCCTGTACCCCCCATGCCTTTCACATCCCATGCAGGCTCAGGTGAGGTCCCTAGACACTGCCATCTGTCCGGTTGGGAACATGACCTAGCCACTGATGGAGCAGCTTCGCTATCCAGGCTCCGTTGATGAGCAAATCCCAACTTCTCATCATACCAGTGCTGGGTTTCCTCTCTTTGCTGATTTTTCAGTTCTCATTTGCCAACTATGTAGCTCCTGCCCACTGGGAGGGAAACTCTTCGGCATTCCAGTCCCTGCTCCATATGTCCTTGCTCAGAGGGGTGCCCTAACCACCCTCTACATATTTAGTATGTATACATGTATTTCTCTGTGTGTGTACATGTTTATGTGGGCATACCCATCAACTCTCCTTGTTGAATTTCTTCACAGCAAACAACAAATGTGTATTTTATCCTCATGGACTTGGGTGTACAGAGATAGTCAAGTTATTTCTCTGCAACAAAGTTCTACTTGGGCTCTAGCTGGTGTGGCTTAGTGGAATAAGTGCCATCCTGTGGACCAAAGGGCTGTTGGTTCGATTCCCAGTCAGGGCACATGCCTGGGTTGTGGGCCAGGCCCCCAGTTGGAGATGCACAAAAGGCAACTACAAAATGTTTCTCTTTCTCCCTCTCTTCCCCTCTCTCTAAAAATAGGGAAATAAAATCTTTTTTAAAAGTTCTACTTGTTGCCCTGGCTGGTGGCTCAGCAGATAAGTGCTGGCCTGTGAACCCAAAGGTCACTGGTTAGATTCCCAGCCAGGGCACATAACCAGGTTGCAAGCCAGGTCTCCAGCCAGGTCCATAGCTGGAGGCAGGTGAAAGGCAACCATACATTGATGTTTAAAAAAAAAAAAAAGTTCTGCGTGTCTCACAGCTCCCATTTCTGCCTCAGAGCCGACACTCTGACAATCTGAGGTAAGTCAGTGACTTTGTTGACATGTTGTTGCTTTGGGTGAATGCCTCTGTTGCTTGGCTGGGGAAGGTCTTTCTCAGGACTGGGGGGACTTTGGTGGGGAGAACTGTGGTGAATAGCATTCCATCTCGGAGCACCTTTTATCTCTCCCCCCTCTCACTGCCACACCTAAGGGGTAACTGGTCCAACCAGGATCAGGAAGCCCTGTGCCTTGAGCTTTTGCTGGTCTTACCATGTCTCTGCTCATCCTCCCAACCACACAGCCTCTTCTACCACCCACCCCTGAGGATGGGTGGGAATAGGAGCTCTGAAATGGGTGTCACCTGAGGGGCGTTGTGCTGGGCCTTAAACAAAGGAAGGCCTTCTTCACTGATGTTTCAGCCAATAAGAAGACAAATTACTAGCAGTCATCTCTCACCAAACAAACCCAACAGTGACATGGATGGCATGAAATTATGCCTCACTGGGCCCTGCCCACATGCAACTGATTCTCAGCAGCTCACTGAAGCAGGTCTTGAGTGTTGCTGGCTGTGTTGCCTGCTGAGCAGGGTGAGAACAACAGGTTAAACCTAGACTCATCTGACTCCAAGCCTAGGAGCCACAATAAACAGTGCCTGAGTAAGTAAGGAGGCACCCTGCCTTCTCTCTGCCATAGTCCTGGCCCATCTTGCCTCTGGAGGAGAACAGAGTGACAGAATGGAGAGAAAATTAGAAAATAAGCAAAAAGTAAGGGAGGAAGGAAAAGAGCCCAAGGGCCACCTTTCTGCCTTTTGGGGAGGTCCTGCTGTGTTTGTTTGCTGGGGTGACTGTCTCAGTCTGTTCCAGCTACTAGAACAGAATGTCACAGACTGGGCACTTGTAAACCGCAGTTCTGGAGGCTGGAAGTCTGAGACCAGGGGCCAGCCTGGCCAGGTTCTGGTCAGAGCCTGCCTCCTCCCTGAATGCTGTCTTCCCACTGTAGCCTCACTGGGCAGAAGGGATGAGGGAGTTTTCTGGTGTCTCTGTCTCTAAGTGCATTAGTCCTATTCCTGAGAGCTCCACACACAATGCCTAATCACTTCCCAACAGCCCCACCTCCAAATACCATCACATGGAGGATTAGGATTTCAACAACTTTTTAAGAGGACACACACATTCACTCTATAGTAGTGACAAGGCTGGGATTCATTGTCCATCTGTGAGGTGGCTGCCTGGGGCATGGCCTTCCCCTGGACTCCTGCCGTAGGTCCATCACTGGAGGCTCAATGGTGGCCTTGAGCAAAGGTTCAATCTGTTTGGATGGATCAGAAAGGACCCCTGGACTTCTTTCCCCACTGCAGACTGACTCAAATCACCATTTAGATAGATCTATGCTCAACTCCCAGGTGTAAACTCAGCTTTGTCCCTGCCCCTACCATATTCACAGAAGGTCATACCGGCAGCTCACTAGATGGGGCAACCAGACTGTGTTGAGTATACATGTGCACAATCCCAGGGTTGGCTGTGGAATCTCTGTTGTCTCCCACATCTTAATATACAACCCAGGTAGTTGTCTGTGCCCATCCACTACCCTGCCATGACCCATTGTGATAAAGTTCCCTGGGTCTGAGTTCTTGAGCCCAAGTCCCCTAAAAGGCACCCTAATTAACGACTTGATCTTATGCATTATCCCCAACATTAAACTCCTGTGTTCTTTTGAAAGTACCTAGTTGCCAGCTGACCACTTAGAAATCTGAGGACTTCACCCATAAAGACCGGGAGAAGAGAGGGTACCCTAGGTAGGTTGAAGTATTAGTCCTGATTCTTTACCAGGCTTTTATAGGAGCCTACATCCACCCTCACTGTGGCCTCATGCTGTGCAAACAGCACTTCTTGGCCCTTGACTTTGGCCGGTGGACTGTTGTTAGCAGATTCATTGTTAGCAGAGGCTTCGTAATGTGCTTGGCAGATTGGCTTTGCCTGTCTACCCTGGGGATCGAACATGAGACCTGCTTCCCCCAGTAGCTGCTGCCCTTTATCCTGGGCCCCAGAACATGTGGAAGAAGCCTGAGCCCACAGTAGGGAGGTGAAACAGAGCTGTTGCGCTGAGTCCAGCTGTGACCAGTGACCCTCCGTGGGTCTCACTCAGCATGAGAGCGAATGCTGCTTGTCATGTGCCACTGAGCATTTGTATTGGTTGTCCAGCAAAGCTCACCAGTGTCCTTTTAGGATTCAGGCTTGTATGAGTTAGAGCCCAATTCTCCAACATAAAGGATATATCATAAAGACAATAATATTTTGAAGATTATGAAAGCCAGATTGCTGTTGGCTTTCCTAGGAAAGGAGCTTTTATTGTGTGTCTGTGTGTGTGTGTGTGTGTGTGTGTGTGTGGTGTGTTTGAGGTATGCATGGTGTATGTATGTGATATGTGTATGTGTGGTATGTGTGATAATGTGTGTGTTTTGGGGGGGAAAGACACAACCTCCACTCAGGGCTCATGCAAACAGCCTGAACACCAGTCCCAGGTGAAGGGCCAGGTTCCCACCCAGCATCACCCTGGGATGGAATTCCTTATAGACTTTACAGATGCACTCAGCTTGATACTACATTATCTTTAGTCATCTCACAGCCATGTAGCCTTCCACTTACAAAATGATTTACACCTATAGATAGATTCAGATTTTGTTTGCTTATCTCTGGGTTGGAGGTAGGGCTGCTGTTTCATCTCCATTCTGAAGCCACAGAAAGTATCTTCACAGATCAGTGTTTCCAAGCTTCAAGAACTTCCTGGTCTTCCTGTAGTTTACTTACATCATGTTCTAAAGGTCCTACTTTGCCTCAAGTTTATACACCAGGTAAGTGGTTTTCTTTTTGAGAGCCTCAAGCACTGTGGTGGGTCCCTGAGGGCCCAGAACAGGTATTCCACAATAATTAGATAGCAGCCAGGTAAAATCTTTACATGAGCAGTGGCTGAGGCATAGTGGACGGGTCCATCCTGAACAGATTCACCTTAGAACTCATTAGAAGTCAGGGAAAGTAGAGACAAGACAGGTTTTCAAGGTTCTGCCCTCTAGTTTGATGGGCAGGGAGACCTCCGTCCATTGCCTGTGGAGTCTTAAATGCTGGCCTTCAGCCATCACTGTGACCTCCTCCCTTGCTGCCAACCTGGACACGATGGGTGATGGGGAAAATTTCTGGCCAGCTCTGGACCCGTTTCCTCTCCATCCCTTCCTCACCCCCACCACACATGCCTTTCCTGGGCATTGCTTTGTGCAAAGGCAAAAAATAGCAAGGGTTGTCAGAAAAGGTGCCTTCATGCAGATCTGCTCTGTAGGACTTATAGCATTTGACATCCAAGCTTCTTTTCTATGATGTTGCTTCTAAAACTCTTAAACTGGAGCAGAATTTCGGCAGCCACTCCAGCTTCTCTTGGTATGATGAAATAATGAGAGACAATTGCCCTGTGACATCTGACACTGAATGTTTCTGTTTCCAGTTTACCAAATAACAAGATAGTTTCATTTATAATGAGATAACTTGAATAGAGAGATGCTCGGTAAGGCCTGGTGTCATTATAGAGCTATTTCTATGTTAATGGCGATGAGAAGAGAATGCAGAAAGGGCTGTCACAGATTGAAGGGGGTGATGTTAAATATGCCTTTTGCAGTGCAGCTGAGGTAGGAGTCCCCATTTCAATAGGTGCATGAACAAATACTGTGTGACTCACATGTTTCCTGAAGAACAGAGTGTTTGTGCCCCTTTGAGCTGTTTCTCAGGGAGTTATTCTGGCCTAGGGGCAGGGGTCCCTGAGATGAACCAGGGAGGGTCCTTTGAGAGATGCAAATCTCAGGTCATTGGCCTGAGCACCAATAGGTCGGTGGGTGTCAGGTCAGCCTTGCTCAGAGAAATCACACCCAGAGACCACTGTAGAATCAAACCATGAGTTATTGAGGGAAGGAATACGGGAAATAGGGAAAATGGGGAGTGGCAAGGGAAGAGACTTCAGAGAAGTTGTTTTTGACTTGACATCACCAGGTTGGGGTTTTTATCCTAGTGGCTACGTGTAGTTACACAGGTATGCTTCAAAGGAAAATTAGTTCATTAACCAAAATTTATTAACCAGAAAGAGCTAAGTGGGATTATTTATTGGACCATCTGCTTTATTGTTACCTCATCAGGGACCTCTGGACAAGCTAACTTCATTAACTCATTCCCAAGAGTTTCCTGGCCAGTTCCATGATCACATTCTGGTTAGGCTAAGTATATAAACATTGACTCGTACAGTTTTAACTAAAGTCCAGGTACAATTAAAGTCTAAAGGTATGTGCTGCTTCCATGTTAGCTTCCCCCACATCCTGACAGTCAGGAAGGAAACTAAAGGGATCAAGCACAGGACTTAATGTTAAGACTGGGAAACTGCCTTTAAGCTGGGCAAGAGAGAAAGCTTCAGATTGATGATGACAATTGATGACAGAAAATTAAATTCAAACTGACTTAAGCAGAAGGGGTTCAGGTATGGCCTGATCTGGGCTTAAAGGAAGCCACACTGGTGCTGTTCCTAGTTTTTTCTTCTTTGCACTCCGTTCTTTTCCAAGTTGAGTCTTATCACAGGCTCCCTGCCATGATCGGGCTCCTAACCCCGAAAGTACAGTCACATTCTGTCAGGCTCTGGGGACAGAAGGAGGTTTCATTTCTAAGGCCTCCAATAAAAGGGTTATTTCCTGCTTTTGACTCTGATTTGGCCATGTGCTCATTCCTAATACAACTCCTGTGCCAGTCAAATGCTTGTTCTGCTCTGTCAGGCTTGGGCCAGGGACTCTACCTGAATCATATGGTGTCCAAATGATGGTCTTTTATGAGTCATTTCCAGAATTCTGGTGCATAATACTTACTCATCACACTTGATGACTGACAGGGACACTGGTTGGATAGAGCAGAGGCAGGCCCGGAGCCTGCTGGGAAAGTTTAGGCAGGCAGATTGTGAAGGTTTTTCTTCTACATAGCTCATACTTTTGTCCCTTCTGAATCATTATTGTCTGAAAAATCTTTGAGGAACACAAACCCTGAGCATGCCACTCCTCTTCAAATACCCCAGTGACTCCCACTTCCATAGGATGAGGCCCAAGGTCCTTAGTGTGGAGACAGAGCCTTTCCTAGTTAGACCTGCCCCTTCACCCCCGCATCACCATCCCAGCCTCCCCAGACCCATCCAGGTCCCTAAAACGCCCTGTGTTCCACACTCATACTTTGCAAGTGCATCTGCTGGAGGTGCTAGCCACTCCGTCTGCCCCCAGCTAGAAATACCTCTGTTGCCCTCAGGACCCAGTTGTGTCACTGTCTGTGATGCTTCCCTCAACATCTCCTGGCATTTGTCTACACTGTGGCTCTACCTCTGCTGATTCTTTCTTAATCAGTCTTAATAGCTACCTCCTGTCTCATGTCTTCTGGAGCCTGGAAGCTCCTTAAGGACTGTGCTGTAAAAAAATGTTTAATTTTTTATTAGAAAACTTTTCAAACATTGAATATGTATTCACCACCCAGATCTGATAGGGAATAACAGCATGCCACATTTGTTTTACCTTTCTCTTTGAAGAAATAAATATCAGAAAATACAACTAAAGCCTCACTTTCCGAGCCCCTTTCCCTCTGTTCCCAGGCTCCTGACATGGGATGGAACCTCCATTCAACATGATGCTCCTTGAGAATTTTTCATGTTAATTTGTGTAAATTAAATATGCTTTGTTCATTTGCACACCAGTGAAGTGCTTTTGATGTTAAGAATGAATTATAGTTTGTTTGTCCTTTCCCCTCCCAATGAATGGATTTGTTTTTGACTTTTCAACATTGCAAACCTGCTGCAGGGAATGTTCTTGCATGTGCCTTCTGGCCTCAAAGGTTTCAGCAGGTAACACAGTGGTGGAATTGTTGGCTCACAGATACAGGGCATCTGCGCATCCTCAACTTTAATAGTAGTGCCTTAGTTCTCGATGGGTTATTGTACCTGCTTCCATGCCCCTGAGACCTCACTTCCAGGCTGCCCACAAACCTCACCAACACTTGCTATCATGAAACTTTTAAATTCTTGCCACTCTGACTAGAAGAAAATGATGTTCGGTTTCATTTGCATTTCCCCATGACTGATAAGGCTGAACTCCTTTTCGTGTATTTTTGGTCATTGAAGTTTTTGGTGAGTTTCTGGTTTTCCTGATGGCTTGTTTGCTGCTCTGTGTCCTGGAGCTGAACCTTCATCTGTAATGCACAACCATGTCTTATCCATCTGCACATCCCTGCACACTCTGCAATGCAGTCACAGGGCCAGGCCTTGGCCTATGTTTGTTGGAAAGGGAGAAGGGAGGAGATGAGCCACTGGAACCAGGAGAGTGAGTGGGAACCCTGTATGAGCACAAGGCCTATGCAGGATGTGGGTCTGCCTGGAAACGGGATTCGAGGGACTAGAATATGACTGGATAGAAGGAAGTGATGGCCAGACACAGCAAGTACATGGAAGTTCAGGTTCTAAGAAGTGATTTGAACCAAGAGTCAGGGACTGTGCTTTAAAGAAAGCCTGTGTTGAGGAGCAGTTTGGGGAGGAGAAGACAGGAAAGGCTGAGTATGAGCAGCCTACCCTATGAGGCAGGAGGAGGCCAGGACAAAAGGGCTGGGTAGACCACCAAGTCTATGACCTTCTTAATGCCATGAAGAGTGTCTGGGTCTTGCCAGCTTTGGACAACAGTTATTCTGGAGGTCTCCCTAAGCTCTTTGGGAGGCAGTAAGAAGTATGCCAGGACAATCCCCTTCCCAGGGTGAACCCATTTGCAGCAATCCTCAGGTTCACATTTAGATACTTTATTTCCAGTTTCTTCCTATCATACTATTGTTATGAGTCATTAAACAGGTTTCCAGACTCCTTCCACTTGGACACATGCTTGAAAGGGGACAGCTTCTGGGTGCTCTGTGGGAATGATGAATGAACAGCCCTATTTTCCAGTATTCAACCTGGGAGAAGTGGACAAGGCAGTCCTGAGTTGGAATCATGTTCTTGCAGACATGATTCCAACTCAGGACACACTCACAGCTGTCAAGTGGCCAGAATTCAACTCTCACCTATGTGTGAGTAACTGTTTAAATAAATAAAGTTCAAAATAAGCTTTAAGAGGGCAGGAGTCGTAACTGACATCGCCCACTGTTCTAGCACCTACAAAACACCTAGTAGGTAGGAAACACTGGTAATGATTTATTCAATCAGTGAATGAAAGGACCTGATCATTCAACATGAAAGATGACAAATCCCTCTGAGTTTGTCTATAAACAGAATTCTGGTCAAAGCATTATCAGGGTTTAATTTAATTTATTTAAGCACTTAATCAAATTATTCCTGAAGTTCATCTAATGTAATAGACATAGAATAGCTTTAAAAGATCCAGTGATGAAAACTTTCTAGATAGTAAACGCCTTTCAAATATTAAACCTGTTATAAAAGAATAACAACTGAAAGAATATGACACTGGTACAGAAATGGTTATATTACTGGACAGTATAAAATGCAGAAAACATACTCAGATAATATTAAAATTTAGTTCACAATAAAGGTAGCATTTCAAAACAGTGGAAAATAATTACCCAACTAGTAATGCTTTGCAACCTCTGACAAAATATCTGGAAAACCGGAGCAGTCAATGTCCAGCCTCATCCATGCACAAGAGTAAGCTCCAGGTCCTGGGTAGGGGGTTCTTTTCTAGAGTGTATTAAAAACCCACCAGGCTGGGCTGCTCCTTACCTTCCGTCCCTTCAACAGAGAGATCTTGGGCCTACTCCCCCTTCTTTGGGCCTGTCAGGAAAGATCACCACTCCTGATGGATATGGGTCCCTGGATTCATACTTGCCCTTTCTGCTCAAGAGGTTGCATAGGGGTGTGGGGAATTTGGGGAGCTAAGAAACAAGATATGAGAGGCAGTAGCATATAACAGGCTTTGTTGGGTAAGGAATGGACAGGGCTTTGTGTGGGAAAGAAGCTCTGCATAGCAGGAGTCTCTGCATAGGCTATGGCAGCCCAGGGTTGCTACTCAAAGGAGAGGAAGGCCAGGGATGTCCCTGGGGGAAGAGGGTCAGAGAGCATCTTATGTACCTGATGATGTGCTCAACATCATAGTGGGGAATATGATCTCTGAGCTCAGAAGGGCCTCAATAGCTTGGAATCTGATAATGGTAGGGTTCCATCTTATCAGTCACTAACAGCTGGGGTGAGGTGGGGTATTGAAAGCAGGCAGTCTATAGAAGGCTAAAAATATGCTTGTTTGGAAAGGAGGGAAGATGGCGACAGAGTAGAGAGCAGTGCTGATGGTGTTCTCGAGTACCAAAGCAGCTGGAGGACAGGATAGGGAGCGTGAGATGTCTTCAGGACCCTGGGGATTGGAACGGGCAGCATCTGGACACAGGGGAGTGCGGCCCAGAGGCGGAGGAGGCCAGCAGGACAGTAGGTGAGGCGTTCCCGACCGACTGGCCGGCGGGCCGAGGTCGGCTCTGGGCAGGGGCGGCTCTGCCCAGAGGGGCGCGTTTGACTGGGGCCAGTTTCGGGCTCCCTGGTGACTGGAAGTCTCAGCAGTGAAGTGCGGTCAGCGAGGGCAAACGCCATAGGGAACGCGGAATTGAACTCTTGCAGGGGAGGGACAGTGTGAGAGACTCACCCCGGCAACAGGTAGAGGAGGCTCCTCGCGGGGCTAGAGGCAGAGAAGAGTCCTGTGGGAAGCTGGAGCGGGGGAGCGGGAAGTGTACTGGCCCGGGCAGCGAGAGGGCCGAAAGCGGAGCTGCTGGGCCGCTGGGGAAACAGCAGCTGGGGGCCCCTGCGAGGGGGGAGGCCCAGCCCTGCACAACCACACAGGCCCCCAGGCTCCGCGGGAAACTCCAAACAGCGAGACAGAGAGCCGGCAAGCAGGGAACTAGTGGCAGGCAACAGGCCATTTCTGGAGACAAAGGCCGCACCGCCCACGCCTGGGAGGGGCTCATCACAGAGGCCTCGTAAAGGGCTCCAAGGAGAGCTGGTTGGCTTGGGGGCGTGGTGCCCACCCCGGAAGGGCAGGACAGTGTAGGTGACCCCGGACAGTGTTGACTGACAGGCCTGGCCTCCTCCCGGAACTGCGGGGGTGGGGCCAGTCCTCATAGGGATCAGCGAAGTTGCCCGCTGCCCTGCAGAAGTGCTGGGGGCGTGTCCTGGGCAGGAAACTCCGCCAGGAGTGGGAGGGGGCTGCCTGCCAGCTCCAGAACACCCGCAGCCCTAAAACCCAGCCAGGCTGCAGAAGGCCCAGCCTACCTGGGGGCAGACACTCAGAATCAGCCCTACTGTGACAATCAGAGGCCCTGCCATGCACCAAGACCAGCTAGAATATAGACTATAGAATGTAAAGTCCTGACCAAGAAAAAGAGGCAGCATCAGGAAAGAGATTGCTGCCAATCTCAAGCACCTGAATTATACCGAGAGCAATATGAACTATTAAGCCGCAACATATCCTTTGCAAAAGTTACTCCTCACATATTCTTAATCCCCCCCATACCTCAATCCACCTAAATACCCAAGACCCTCCCCTACTCTCGAATTAAAGTCTATTCACTCTGTGGCTATAACGCATTCCCAGTCCTCAATCTAAGTATTCCTCTTTTCCCCAGGCTTTCTAAACCCTTTCTTTATTCTTTTCTTCCTTCCTTTTTTTTAAAAAATTTTTCTTTTCCTTTTCTTCCTGGTGAAGCCCACAGGTTCTGGCTCCACCTGGACCAATCAGAAATCATAAAGGGGGAACACAACAGCTAAAAACTTTCTTTATTAATATTGATTTCTGTTTGTCTTGTGACGTTCTCCCCCCATCCTTTTTTTTTTTTTTTTTTTTTTTTTTTTTTTTTTTTTTTTTTTTTTTTTTTTTTTTTTTTCTTTTTTTGTTC